>VZRE01003677.1:208624-237805 GCA_013396775.1 Cephalopterus ornatus
CAAGAACTCTGCCTGAAGGTCACTTATCCCCAGGCACTAAACTCAAAGAAACTTTCTCAGCCACCTTGGGCCCCAGCAAAGGGCACGAGGGAGGGCAGGGGAGGGGGACAGTCACCAGATAACGTGCCCAGCCTCAGGCTGCTCAGGCAGCCCCACAGATCCCATCTGCTTGGTGGGAAAGCATGTTATGCCAGCAGAGCCCTGCCTGCAGCCTCTCACCGGGGAGGAAAACCACCTGCAGGTTTGAGAGCCCCTCCACCCCGAACTCCTCACATATCCCACATCCTCACCGTACTGGGTAAAGATACACAGACACAGCCAAAGCCCACCACCCAACCCGGCACAACAAGTCCCACCTGTGCATGCAGAGCAAAGGCGAGAGGTTTGCAAAGCAATCTCCTCTCCCTTCCAGCCCTTCCTGTCCAAGGATCCATCGCCACGAGAGGTTTGATGCATGAGGCGACATCTCCCCGTGCACAAACACCATCCCGCAGTTCATGGATGCTGCTGTTTGCTTGTATTTCACTGTCAGCACCACGCTGTTAGTTCTGCATCGTGGCTGGTACTGCAGCTCCAACAGCCAACAGGTGCCACCGAAATCAGGGTAAAACCTGGGAAACACAACTTCACCCAGCACTTTAACAAAATCCCACGAGTCTGTCATCCAAAGGCAGCGCAGCCACACTGCGTAACTGCTTTAGGATGGGTTATCCCCCCTAAGATTACCCAAATGTGCCTCTGGTGTTTAGAACACACCAGCAAACTGTGTCTTTTTGCTCAAAGCAGGGTCAATCAGTGGAACAAATGCCCCAATAACTGACGCCAGACGTGGGAGGAGCTGGTGAGGAACAAGAAGAGCCAAGGCATTTGTGGGTGCAGCGAGACTTGGAGCAGGTAGAGGCAAAACACCTGCCAGGAGCTGCCACAGGCTGTGGCAATTTCACAGATCAACAGCTCAAAAAAAATCAAATAAATCGGCCCAAGCCAGGACTAGCTGGGCAGCTGGATATGGACTGGCAGCAAAAACAACTCAGAGGGCTGCCAGAGGCAAAGCCCACCATTCATACAGATGAGAGCCAGGACCACAAGCAATTCCCACCTGAGTCTCGTGGGACACCCCAAAAGGATGCTCTGGGTGAGATGGTTTCCAAGAGAGGCTCTTCCCTGCACGTCACTTTGCTGGGCGAGTTTCTCTGGATGTTGCCTAAAAGCCACACCCTTTTCTCAAGGCCTCAGACACACCGAACAGGAGGCTGTCTGTTAGGAAAGATGCCTTGGACAAGGCAGCAGCCCTTCTGTTCTCCTACAATGTGTGTTAGGATGGGCTGATGGTGCACGTGCTGCTTGCTTGCTTTGCCAGCAGAACAGATCCATTCCGACAAGGAAGACTCCTGAGGTTTATAGTCAGGGCAACGCGAATAAAACCAATGAATCATTTATTCAGTCAATTTTAGCTATCCCTAACAATGAGCTCTCTGACAGCAGACCACAAATTTCTCCAGTGTATTCTTATTTAAAGCAATAATCCCTGCGGATAATTCTTAAGACTGCGGCTTGTTTAGAAGGCACAGACTATAAAGACGTTTCAGAGGGATACGATGATCGCTGTACCCTTTCTTCCCTTGCCTGAGCCGTCAGATCAACCTTACAGTCCAGACAGAGATAATTCCAAATCAGTACTGCTGGCAACATCCATGGAATGCTCCTGGCCTGCAACTTGTATGGGAAAACGATCTGCAAAGCTCCAAGGTACCTGCTTACAAAAATTCATCCCACAAACGTTTGCAACACTTGTCACAAAATCAAAGACCCACAGCAACGATACATCAGAGAGAGAGTCCCTAAGTGAGTCAGAAGACTGTGTGAATAGTGGCAGACTAACTACTTCATCATTTGGTGCTCAGGGTGCTTTCCAGGCTGGCTTGTGTGGATAAAAGGCATGGAAGAGAACAGGGATAAAAGGTGCATTAAAGGCTTTTGAAATTAATTTAAGAGTTTCAAGAGCAAACCTGCACTAGTACAACTTCCCCTTCAGGACAACAGGCATCCTTTTCTTTCCCAAAATTTTCCTTGCACATCCTTCCAAGCTCTTTTTTTTTTTTTCCTCCGGGCTGAGCTCCAGCAGCTCCCCCATGCTCTCCCCCAAGCAGCCAGCGGGTCTCCTGCCCACCTCCCCCTTGGCACCAGCCCACACTGCCAGCTGGGCCACGCTGGGATGCCGACTGCTCTCCGCCTCACCTGATCAGTCACTACTCGCCTGCTCATCCCTTTCAGGCGGGAGCAGCCAACACCTGTTCCTTCCCTGCCTTCCCAAAGCATTCCTACACCCCGAGGAAGGCAGGGGGGGCCACACACACCCTCCCACGTCCCCACAGACAGAAGCCACTCAGGTGACAAACGCATGTTGGGCCGAGAGAGCAGGGGGGAGCAGAGAGGAGGCAGATTTGCAGGCTCTGATCCCGGGCGACTGACCCCCTCCTCTCCCTCGTTACGGATGAGGTAAATTAGCTGTGACACTCATTAGCTGCAGCTCCTAATTAGTGAAAATTAATATTGGTTTTGATAGAAGTGTTGGCTGAAGCTCTCCCAGGCAAAGGCATTATTGACCTTGTTATCCCGTTTAATAGCAAGTTACATCACAGAAACAACTTTTCATGGAGTTGACGGATTGCAGCCACCTCCCACCCTCCACAGCTTCCTTCCCCTTCCCTACTTCTCTGGGACACAGCCCCAGCCTCTGCCACAGCACCCTCAGCCCCTTGGGCTCCTGCACCCATCCCTGGCTGCATCCCAGCATCCCAAACCTCAAGTCCTCTCATTCCCAGCTGCATCCCAAGCCTCCCCATCCCCAGCAGCAACCATTTCCCTTTTTTCATCAGCCCTTTTTTCCCTCCCACTGTAAGGCAACAACATTTTGGATAATTTTTTCCCTTTTGGCCAGGCAATGGGAAATGGTGCTAACCTATGCCCAGTTTTTAGGGCCATAATAATCTGTCTCTGGAGCAGTGCCAGCCACCCCTCCCTGCCTATGGATAGTGCTCCTTCCAACTGGTCTTAGATGGTCCCTAGCCCCCTGTGTCCCATTCCATTACGCCTCCCACTGTCACAAAAAACTCCAGACTCACCAGAGGAGTTGCTTGCCACCACCTCTACTCACAGTTCAAAAGAAGAAGTCAAGGGGAATAGCTGCAATGCAATGGCAATTACCCTTTAATAAGGACAGAAATAGGAGCAGCATTCCCTGACCTCAGGGATCTCTGCCCTTGGAGCCTGGGATCCCGAAGGTGGCAAAGTAACAGACACCACTAAACAAAAGGAAAACATTTGCTAGCAAAGTGATGCATAAAAACCCACCACACTCTATTATTCACACATTAATAACAATAAAGATGTCAAACTGCCAGATAAGAAGTTAATCTCGTTCAGAGCACAATTAAGGATGCCATTATCCCACCACCTGGGGCCACTTCCACTTGCACAAGGCAGTGGGTTTCATGGATAACAGGGATGAGCCTATGCCTGGTGAAGCAGGTCCCCCAGCCACCCCTTGTCCCCACCACACAGCACCCTCCAGCCAGGGCACCCAAATACTGATGTTCCATCTTGTTCAAAGGAGGCTGAATGCAAATCCAGGATATGAAAGCATTCCTTCATTTCTGGGATCAACATCCCCGCAAAAATTGTCCCTCTGCTCACCTGGATGATGCCACTGGATACAGGATGCAGGATAGACAAAGGGCAAGCCCAAACCCTCTGCAGTATTGCTGCTCCCTGGGGTGAGCTTAAATTTCTGGGGGATGGGGCGGGGAAATACCACCACTGGAAAATAACTTCTCCAACAGATTCCAGTTGATTTTACACCAGGATGCTCACCAAGCACAGCAATTTTGGCTTTCAATATGAGCTAACCAGCTCTCTGTGAACCCTTGAGCCTTTTCTCCCACTCTGCTGCTGCTACTTCAGAAGCTGAAGCCAGAAAAGTCAGGCACTCACTGCTGAGCATAAAGACACAACCAGCAAAATCTGTCCCTTGTGGAAAAGGCACTGGAAGAGGAGAAACTTTTGAAGAAAGAAACCCTCTCTTGATGTCTGTAATGAAGAGATCTCTGGCCGTGTCAGCTCCAGCACTACCCGAAGGATCAGTATTTTTAATTTACCCATAAAGAACAAGGTTAAAAAAACAGTCAAGGGCCGAGAGCAGGAAATTATTCTCCAGGATATTAATTGCATTCAAGCCTCTGCTACACACATCCCGCACAAGCCCCTCACAGGGTTTCCTTCTGCACAGCATGAGATACGGGGCTCTGTGCCATGGGATGGAGGTAAGACCCAGCAGAAGCAAGGCAGGAGACAGAGCCCACATCCCTCACCAAGCAGGACCCCAAAGCTGCTCCCCAAGAACCAGAGGCGCTGCACCAAGGGCCACAGTAAAGCAAAGGTTAAAACACCGGGAATAGGGACATGAAATGCCACGGGCAGCTACTGAATCACTCACTCCAACGACTCCCAGAGCCAACAGGGTGGTTTTCCAGTGAAACTGGAAGAACACAGGGGTTTTTCAAAACAACAAAAAAAAAGGAAGAAATCAGCAAATTGCATTTTAAACGCTCTCCCTCCACATTTTTCAAGCCCACTCTGCTTGCAAGAGACAGGATATTGTCTCTTGGTCCTAAAGGTGTGAAACAAACAGCGTGCAAAGCAAAATAAAAGAAATAGACCTCTGACTTACAACCTGGAATGCATAAATCAAGCTCCTGGCTTAAATGCTCCAGGGAGGCAGGAGCATCCCCCCTCTTCTACCCATATCTGCCAAAACCTGGCTGCAGAGCATCCCAGCGCTGGTGAGGCTCACTCTGTCGCCAGCACTGCGTAAACTTGGAGGATCCTGCCAATTTTTATGGCTCCATGAGATCACCCTGTTGCAGCATGATGATATCAGCTTGGAATTTTTCTTTCCCTGGCCCTCTCCAACACAGGGCCTTAATTATGACTATTTCCCCCACCCCACCGAAGTATACAAAGTACGTGGGCAGTGGCTTCTGCTCTCTGCGAGCTGTCCCTGCCCACCCCACACCTGATGGCACTGCAACGATTTTTCCAAGAGAAAGAAGAACTTGCAAATCCAGGGAGATGTTTTTTTTCTTTCCCCACCCTCTATGCCCCTAGAAAAGCTGCTTCAGGGCTGCTGGGAGAGATGCTGAGGCAGGACGGTGCCTTCTGTGTGGTCCCTTCGCTTCTTGCCTTACCACCCCACTACACCCAGCTGGACATCCGTGCTCCTCTGTGAAGGAACGTTGTTTTATCCGGCAGGATGTGTTTAATTTGACACTGCTGTCATGCGGGAAAAGGTGCGTTTCCAGAGTCAAGGTTTTCCGCAGTGCCGTTACTTATTTTACAGTCTTCTGCCATACCTTATTTCTTCCCCTTTATTTCCCAAAATCGTCAGGAACAGCTATCAATCTCCGCCTGGGAGGATGCTCCTCGCTCCTCCCCACACCCCAAAATTGTTAAGTCTCCCTTAGACTTTCCACATTTTAAAATCTGCCCCCCCCCCTTCTTATTTTCAAATNAGTCTCCCTTAGACTTTCCACATTTTAAAATCTGCCCCCCCGCCCCCTTCTTATTTTCAAATTAACTGCTTGAGACCAACACAGCGGAGCAAGGAACGCCACTGCATCGCCGTTTATGAGAGGATGTTACGTTCCATAACACCAGCTCTCACCTCAAAGCTAATAATCAATTAGAAAGGAAAAAGAAAGAGGTTTCTCTGCATTCAGGCACCGAATCACCCCCCTAATTGCACACAGGCAGCGAGACAACCTCCGTGATACAATCCCAGAGCCTCGGCGGAGCAGGCACCTGACAAACCCATGCAGATGAATGGAATAAAATTGAGTTACTAACCATTAAATGTCAAGTGTTTGAAATCTTTCCCCCTCGCGTACCGAGCAATACTAATAAATCTTTAGGAGAGGGAGCGCACGGAGCTTATTCACTGCTCTGACCACCCTGCAAACGGAGCAGATGTTTGCACTGAGTTGTCCAACAACGCTGTCTCCGGCTTTATTTCCTACCCCCCCCCCCTTCCCAAGTGGTTAATTCAAAAGCCATCAATGTGCCGGAGCAGTTTGACAGGAGGAACCAATTTATTAACTCCCCCTGCCAATCAAGCACATTAAGCCACTCAGAGGCAGAAAAGGTGCATTAGCACAGGCTGGAGATGAATAGGTTTAAAAGCCGGGAGATGGGGAGGGGATGGATTGGCGCCACAACACTGAGGTGACCCGTGGTCCCCAAAATCACAGGAAACGTCATTAAAACAAGCTTGCCTAGAGGTGACCCCACACACAGTCAACACAGCAACACCTCCCACCATCCTGGCCCCAAAGCAGGGGACGCTCACTGGGATAAGGGCAGGTTTCCAGCCAGGCGCTTCCCAACAGCAGGAGCACCACAATCCCAGCGCCCTGGCACCTATAGGCATTTCCAGAAGGGCTCCCTCTCTTCTACCTGCTGATTTCAATACTGGAACATGGTGGTTTTCCAAAATGGGGACCCACTAAGTGAATTTTCCCCTTTTAATTTCTCAGATGATTTTGAAGAAGGTGAAAAGAAGCTGGATACTTTTTACCCTTTTTGTTGTTTTTTCTTTGGGATTTTTGGCCTGTTTTACACCAGGTGGCAACAACTGCCAACTGGTGGCGATGACAAATAGTTTGAATTTTTTATTTCTTAATGGTAAGGGTTTCCACAGTGACCAATTATGGTAAACTTCATCAAAAAGGTTGATTTTTTACAAGTCTGAAAACTGTGTAAAAAAAGCTACTGAGGGTATCATAGAATCATGGAAAGGTTTGGGTTGAAAGGGAGCTCAAAGACCACCTTGTTCCCACCTCCCTGCCATGGGCAGGGACACCTTCTATGGTTCCCAGGTTGTTCTAAGCCCTGTCCAACCTGGCCTTGGACACTTCCAAGGATGAGGCAGCCACAGCTTCTCTGGGCAACCTGTACCAGGGCCTCCCCATCCTCACAGGAAGAATTTCTTCCCAATATCCCATCTAACCCTGCCCTCTGGTATTGGGAAGCCATTCCCCCTCATCTTATCACTCCAGTCCCTCTCCAGCTCTCTTGGAGCCCCTTTAAGCACTGGAAGAGGCTTTCAAGTCTTCCTGGATCCTTCCATTCTCCAGGTGAACATCCCCAGCTCTCCCAGCCTGGCTCCAGAGCAGAGGGGCTCCAGGCCTCTCACCACCTCACCCGGCTGCCCCAGGAGCTGGCTGTGTGCCTCCACAGTATTCCAGGGATAAACTGTGAACTGTGCAAGCAGTTGGATACCAACCCATCTCCAAACCATCTATCCCAGCACCTGTCACTCGAACACACCTCACCCAGCCTCGGGCTGGGTGGCAAAGCATGTCGAGTGCAGAGTGTGACGTGTGACTCTCCATCGCTCCCCTCCAGCCTGGCACAAGCTCCTCCTGAGCGCTGGGGAAGGCAGGGGAATGGCCCTGCCTCCCCTCACATCCTCCTTGCTATGCTCCTCAGTGAAGGAAATTAGCCAGAGGGTGGTGGAGCAGATCCAGATTGCAGAGGTCTCAGATGCACATGCTGTGTGCAAACACAGAGGTAGGGGGTAATGGAGTGTTGGGGGATTCTTTCCTTCTTTTCTAAGCTCACACAACCCAAATGTATCAAGTTTCTGATAAGCATATTTATCACTGTTTATCACAACCAGAGTTTTTTTTTTAATGAGAGCCTATTGATAAGACTCAAGGTGAAGTCACAGCTCAACTTCTCCACCAAAAATAAAAATTATGAGTGTATGCAAAGGCAAGTATTTCCCTCCAGTACAGGGAAATACTCTTGGCTCACAATACATTCCCTTAAAGCATTAATACCTCCACAAAGATACATATATAGGGTTTCCTAACTTGAATAAATACATATATCCATACATACATACTTTTCCCCCTACCCTGTGTTTTTTGCTTTCCTATGACTGTCTCACATTGTTATCCCTGCTCTATACCAGGTTTGTCACCTGTCCTAATGCTTCCAATCAGCCAGGAAAAAACCCACAATTTAACTGAGCTGGGACAGTATCGACATCCAAGACCAGGCATTCCAGAGGAACAAGGAATGGGGCACAGCCAGCAAGAAGCCAGCCCCCAAAATGAAGCTCCTACAGACAGCGCTGTGCAGATAATTAGCGCTGCTAAAGCCATCCCAGACATAAAAAAATCACCCCAGACCTCATTACCAAACTCACACATCTTTCTCTGTGTCTTTGGAAAGGGCTGAGACCCTGTGCGAGGGCTCAAAAGGTGGTGAGATCAAACCTTCAGCTGGTTTGATGAGGCAGTTGCCCAGAAGCAAAGTTACCCTGGCATGTTAATGAATCCATATTGCAAATACACTTTCTTCCTTCTCTCTCTCTCTCTTCCCCTTCTTAAACATAAGCATTAACGTTATTGCCTATTAGCAAAGCAGATATGAAAGCTTAAGTGATTGATGAAGTGATTAAATTAATGATGCAGGGTTAAGGGTTTGGGTGGGAGTGGGGCTTCTTGGGTTTTTTTTTTTGGTTTGTTTTTTTTTTTCCCCTTGAGTTTCCCGATGTTGGGAATAACTAATTTTCTAGCCTTAAGTTTTCATTAAGGATGCCGTACTTCCTGCAGCTCAACAAGTAATTTCATCAATGGGCCTTCTAACGACAAGCGATGGAAAAAAGGGCTTGAGTTCGGAAAGCTGAGATGCCCTTCTTGAGTTCTCCTCAAATATTGCTGTTCATCAGGGTCGTTCCCACACTTAGAAACAAGGCTCCTCCTCCACAGAGCACTGGAGAATCCTGAAAATTCAGTTTTAAGCAGTAAACAGCCACTGGGTGATAACATCGCTTTCCACCTATACTGAAGACAAAGGTGACAAGGTGACATGCCCACAGCCTCCCTTTCTGAAGGGGAATGTCGGTGATGTCCAGAATAAAGCTTGTGAGGTAGGTTTCCTACTCAAAAACATGCAGTCTTTACACCAAAGACTGGCATATTCCTCTGGAATTATCCTTTGTAAAAGGCCAAATGAATTCTGCTGGCTGCACACAGGCGCCCACCACCCCTCAGGGGTGATGAACAAGGACCTGCCACACCGCCAGCCCACCCAGCAGGAAAACCAAGGGGTTTAGGGTCTCCCTGTGCTTGCCAGCTCACCTTCTCTCTGTCAGATAAGTGAGAACAGCTTTGTGGGGCTTTTACCAGTTCCCAAGCTCTGTAACCAGCCACAGACCAACTCCCACTGCACACTTCCCCACTTTTGCCCTGTGCTTGCCCTCCCAGCTGGTGATTATTTATCTGCAAGCACCGTGGTTTCACCATCAGCTGGAGCTGACCCGAGGCAACACCACAGCAAAGGGAGGGACAGTCTCCCTTGCCCGCTTCACAGAATGGTTGAGGTTGGAAGGGACCTTCAAGATGATCTAGTTCCAACCCCACTGCCATGGGCACGGACACCTTTCACTACCCCAGGTTGCTCCAAGCCCCGTCCAGCCTGGCCTTGAGCACTTCCATGGATGGACATCAACCTGTCCCAGGGCCTCACCACGGGCTGGGTAAAGAATTTTCTCCTAATATCCCATCTAACCCTGCCCTCTGCCAGCTTTAAGCCATTTCACCTTGTCCTGTCACTCCAGACCCTTGTCCAAAGCCCCTTTTCCGCTCTGTTGGAGTCCCTTTAGGCACTGGAAGGAGTCTTCTCTTCTCCAGGTGAACACCCCCAGCTCTCCCAGCTGGATCTAGAGCAGAGGGGCTCCAGCCCTCAGAGCATCTCCATGGCCTCCTCTGGACTTGCTCCAACAGCTCCATGTCCTTTTCCTGTGCTGGGAACCCCTGAGCTGGAGGCAGCTCTGCAGATGGGGTCTCACCTGAGCGGGGCAGAGGGGCAGAATCCCCCCCTTCCCTGCTGCCTACGCTGTGGGATCAGCCCAGGGCACGGGTGGTTTTCGGGTCCCAGCACAAGTGGCTGGGGCATGTCCAGCTCTGACCCACCAGCATCCCCAAGAACTTCTTGCATCATCTTGACCCTTATAAGTCCACCTCATCTTGCAGTAATCCCACCATCAGCCATACCTGAGTGCTGGTCTGGCTGAAAATCAGCTTTGCAGACTAGAAGAAAAACCCTCACCAAACAGATCTCAACACGCAGCACTGGTGTTGCTGGGGTGGGAAAAGGTCTCCTGGCTTGGAGCTCTCACCTTCCTCCCACTTGCACATTCCCACCTTGCCTTCCTGACAGGGCATTAGCTTTCCTGTGGAGCATTTCTGGAGCTGTTCCAGCAAAACTAACACAAACACACACAAATACAGGGATAGTTTTCGTGCTACCAGCTCAGCGCAGCCCTGGCTCTGGGGAGGGCAGTGACACCTGGCTGGAGCAGCTGGGGCTGGACAGAGGTTTAATCCACTGCACAGCCACCGCTTTAACACACATTTCTTGCAGTCAAGGAGGCTTTTCCAAGCTCTCCATCCCCTCTACTAGCAGGGCCACCACATTTTCCAAAAGCACCTTCCAGCTTGCCAAATTCTGCCAAAAGCCAGCCTGCCTTGTACTGTTCACTGAGGCTCTTGCCCTGCCCCATGCTCCCGAGGTATCCTGTACTCCTCTGCTCCTTGGGGGCGTTGACCCCAAGGTTTAAAGCCCACCCTCTGAGCCCCACCTCCTTGCTACCCAATTAGCTCCGCATTAACAGCATGCCCGGGGTACTTTCTGGTCCTGCCACTGTGACTTTTAACCCCGTGGTGCGCCGACATTAATTTTTCCTCCTTTTAGCTTTAGTACTCAATTTTGAGCAAGAAGGACGCAAGAGCAGCAACAGCAGCATATCCCTGCGAGAGTGGGGGGAGGCCAGGAGACACCTAAAGGAAAAGGGTCCCGTGGCTGTGCCGTGTTCAGATAGCCAGTCCATCAAAAGCTGTCCCCAACAGATGGCCCCCAAGACTCATGCATGGATATCTGAGCTCTGAAACCATTTAATCAGCCCAGAAGGATGCAGAGAACAGAGCCAGCATTTTTTTTTCCCTTTTTCCTTCCCATGATGCATTAGGCAAGTGCCATGGAGGAGCCCAGATGCCTACAGCTGTGGGATCAAACAGGTTTAGCCCGTGCTCAATACCGCACAGATAACCATATCTTCAGCAGCAGCTTGAGTGGCCCAGCACCCCCGGGGACCTTCCCTGGGTGCCAAAGCATCTGGCTGTCCAGGACCAGAGCACTGCAGCAAAAAGGATGTGCTGGAAGAGAGGATTGCTTTGGAAAGGACAGATACAGCGTGTGCAGGATGGCAGCCTTCCCTGCCTGGAGAAGAAAAGCCTGGTCCTCGCCTAGGATGGAGAATCAAGTCAAGTCATCCACAAATATCAGAGGGATGCGCTGCCTCAGATCCGCGTGAAGAGTCATCAGCCAGAACCCTGCCTCCTAAATACCATGTTCCTCTTCAGTTTTCTTGTGAAATAACTCTCCATCCCAGCAGGCATGAGGTGTCACTTGCCAGCCTTTAATCACCACCAGCCAACAAAGTACACCTACACCTCAGTGCTACTCCACTATCCCTGGCTCCTCTTAGGCTGCAACAGACTCGGGGGCACATTGAGAGCCACAACTTGTTGTGAAAAACCAGGACACAACTCCATGGAAAAAGTCCACTACAGCTCATTTTGAAGTAAGTCTTAAAAAGAGCAAGGTTCAGCTCTGCTCCTCCAAATTTAGTGGAGAAATACCCAGAGCCATGGTGTTTCTCAGCTCAGCAAAGCTGCACGTAGCAAAAAGGGGGCAGAAGTGACCCCTGAAATTCCCTGTCAGTCATCCATCCGCCTTGCTTTCCAAGCATGGGGAACCCAGGGGATGGAGCACACGGCCCGTGCCTCCTGGGAGAGGCATGGAGCCAAAGGGAAGGAAAAGGGGGCTCTGAGCAGCAAACACAGCCCCGGTCACTGCACACTGTGCTGAGCCAGCACTGCCCGGGGCTGTCACTCTTCAGCAGCCCTGACTGTGGGACTTGCTGAGCTGGATGTTCTCCTCGGCCCTGCACTGCCACGGGTTCACACGTGGGATGAGATACTGAGGCAGCCAACTTCGGGGGACCCAGGGCTGAGCATCCCACCAGTCACTGGATGTGTCCTGGGGGGTCACATGAGAGCATCCCAGCGAGCCAAGAGCCTCAGCTGTGCGCTCCGCTGCCCGGGAATAACTCAGGGAATCAAGCAGCAGCCTTGGAGAAGTCCCAGGAGAGCCCAGCCCTCCCACCTGCCAGCTGTCCCAGTGCTGTCAGCAGCTTCACCAGCATCTTTTCATGCTCACATTGCCCACGGGATGCTCATCCCAGTGGGTTTCCCCATGTCATGCACTGCTCAGGCTTTACAGAGGACACCAGTCCTTCACAGAATCACAGTATGGTTTGGGTTGGAAGGGACCTTCAAGATCATCTCATTCCAACCCCCTGCCATAAACAGAGACACCTCCCACAGGTGCTCACAGCCCCATCCAACCTGGCCTAGGATTCAGATTTACTCCTAGTTTTAAGCAAGGCATGTGTTACAAAGATCTGACGAGCAGGAGGAACACATTGTCCCCAGCCCACCCAGGTGACTGTGTCCCTAACGTGACGTGGCCCGAGAGCAAGGCCAAGTTGATGTTATCACCTCAAGTGCAATG
Organism: Cephalopterus ornatus; assembly: GCA_013396775.1. Taxonomy (NCBI): domain Eukaryota; kingdom Metazoa; phylum Chordata; class Aves; order Passeriformes; family Cotingidae; genus Cephalopterus; species Cephalopterus ornatus. The sequence goes on from VZRE01003677.1 coordinate 221,327, forward strand.
GTTAAAGCATTTCCCACTCTTTTAAGACAACATTATTCCAGTGATGCTAAAATGTTATCGCTAGGATGAAGGGAAAGTGGAATTGCACTCGTCTGAATGGCCTCTTTTGTCATGCATTTTGCAAGGCATTGAGGCATGAAAGCTTTCAGAGAAACTTGGGTGAATCTGAGTTAGGTGGTTATAAGGCTAGTTACAGACCTGACATGATGGATCATCTTCATTTTCCCATTCCTGTCCTGCTCACAGCAAATCCATTTGCTGGGCAATTAGACTCCAGTCATTACATTATGCTAAGAAGACGTTCCTTTGGCAGCAGGAGGGACCCCAACCAAGAGAAGCCCAGAGTGCTGCCTGCCCATCCCCACCTGCTGACAAATCCAGGGCTGCAGGTAACCCCAGCGGCAGCAATGCCCTCCCAGCTCACATCACACCTCGCCAGGGCCCTCCAGCAGCTCACCTGGCATCCACAGCCACGCCACTCTCCTTTATCCACAGCCCTCCAAAGGGTTGGGGATTAAACAAAATGGCCCTTGGAATGATTTTGCTTGAGGCAACAAGCAGCACAATTAAGGTGGACAGTCCCTCTCCTTCAAAACTCTTCCTCCAAGGGCTGTTAACCCCGGTAGTCCCGCTTTCTGAGTAGAACACATGGTGACACGGTTGCAGGCAGCTGGCCTGGGCTCTCTGAGGACCTCCTCTTGCCCATGCCACCACAGCCCAACCAGTCATCATCCCTCCTCCTCATCCTCCTCTCCAGGCATCTCCCCCCATCTCCTGCAATTCCTTCCCCAGCACCTTTGCCTTCCAATTGCCTCCGATTCCCTCACATCTCCGATTCCCTCCACACGTGTGTGTGTGTTCCCATTACTTCTGGGTGAAATAACTGACTAGAGGGTCAGTCCACCTGAAAATTGCTCTCCCCAGACCTAAATGAAACAGATGGGCATTGATGATGTTTTGGGAGAAATTAATCAGCCTGGACCGGCGGCAGCGCCAGCAGCTCCCTCGGCCCAATCTCGCCTAATGAATTCCGAGCTCTCTGTCTTAATAGCTCCTGACAAGACTAATTTACTCTTGTAAGTGATTAGAGGGGGGAATGATCTCTTAATTGTTGCTTAAGATCCCTTTCGGCACTGCAGGCAGCAAGCAGGGAGCTGCTGGGTTTGGTGTGAGGCAGGGCTGAGCCTGGGGGTGCTGTGGGGAGGGACAGCACGGGGATGGGCACTTGAAGAGACCTCAAAAAAAGGAGGCACCTTTTTTTTTTTCCTAGGGAACAGGCGCCACATACTGTTTCTGCTACTCACACTCAGGTTCCAAGAAAAGTGTTTCCAGACAATGCCTATTTTTTTTGAAGTTAATAAGCCTTAACTCAGAAAACACCTACCCGCGGCAGGACACGCAGAAGCACTGTTTGTCAACACTTTCCAGGCTGACATTTCTCTCCAGTGCATCTGGAAACAAAATCCCAGGGTGCCAATATTCTTAAGAGTCAATTATATATATCTACAGTGTAACCCAAAGTTTAAAAAAAAAAAAAAATTCAACCCCCAAAGTAATTCCAAAAGCAATTTGACTTGCACGAGGTCTCACTGCAAAGCAGACTGTCAGAAATCTTCCCCTATTTTCTGACAAAATAGGAATTCAGTCCAATTCCCATAAGGCATTTCAAGCTCAAGTATCTGGAGAGCAAGGTCCTCCATGAGGAAGTGTTTCCATTAAACTGTTCCCAACCGGTTCTCCAGGACTTCTCCTGAGGATGCATCTCTGTGCAGAGCTACCACTCATGAGCCTCCACCACCTATCCAAACTTGCAACCAAGACTCCATGTCTTGCCTGCTTGCTCTGACACCACCTTAAATCCCACTCAGCAGGACACCATGGGGTGCATATATGCAACCAAGAGGACCCCAGGAAGGGACAGAAGGCTCAGCTGGATGCGCTGGTTGAGCTGAGCAGTCACTAGAGGGGACCTCTCCTGTATCTTCCAACCCTCAGTAGCTCTAGGGTTGATGTGGGTGCAGCAAGAGCCCTTTTTTGCGAGGGTGCTGCTCGGGCTGCATGGCTGGAGGCAGCAGCAGATGTGAGAAGGGGCCTCCATAGCCTCCTTCCCAGCCGCCCTCCGCTCCCAATCGATTCCTCCCACATTAGAAGCCAGTCACGAGCCCTGATTGAAGACCACAAGTTTAATGGACTGAGAGCCTGGAAAGGCGCCGAGAGTGACCGGGTCGATTTCTGCATTTACTAAAAACCAATCCCCAGCTAAAGAAAGAAAGAAAAGCTACATCTGTCAATCAAAACAAAAGCATTCCTTCAATGTTTTTCCATGGGGGTGGGAGGGGGATGGCAGCCACAGACGCCCCCCTGTCCACGGGCACGTCCTACTTACCCACAGGTGTGTCCTCGTTGATCAGCAGGTAGGTGTCAAAGAAGTAGTTGATGAAGTATGGCAGCCGATTGCCCTGACCTGGGGAGAGAACAAAAGCAAGGAGTTATTTCCCTGGCATAGGCCAGCACGGCTGGGAAAGGCTCGGGAATGCACTCAGGGGACCAGGCTCGTGATGGTGTGGGGTAACCCCGAGGTGGGGGACAGCGGGAAGACAGAAAGCACCATGAGGTCCCCCCTAGAAGCTGTCTGAGGAGTCTCTTCCCTCTACAGGCCTTTGTGGTTTTGGTTTTTGCCTCTGCAGGGTGGAGGCAGAGGGGAAGGGGGAAGCTCAGGGACCAGGAACATCAATTATTGTTTTACTGCCTGATTAATGCCTTCGAGAACCTTTCGCCTCTTCAGCCACCCCAGCAAACCCCCTGCACCTTCCCTCTCCCATCACCCAGTCGCCCTTCCCTCTAATTGCCTCCTTTCACCTTTAATAACCAGGCTCACTTCTTTCCACTCCCTTTTTACGGAGCTGGAAGCTCCGAGCCTGCCCCCCGACCGCAGCCTCATTAGGTGACAGAGTCAAGTGCAGAGCACGTAGGAGAGCGGCAACTGTAGCCTGAGCCAGGGAAAGAGTCAACCAGGAAAGATCTACTATTTGAGGGATGCAGGGGAAAAAGGAGGCAGGAGAGAAACACAATGATTTTCCAAGAAGGTTTGGCTGAGTGTGCTCAGCATCCCACTTTCAGAAACAAGGACAAGACCAAGTTTCAGCAACTCCTTTGCCTGCCCAAGCTCCCAACGGAGGGAGATGCTCCTAAGACCTTTCAAACACAGGTCCCAGGTGTGCATCCAAACAAACCTGCTCGGGGGGACATGGGCATAGGATAAGGGAGCAGCCCAAGCTCCTCCAGGGCTCCCCTCCATAACAAGGCAAGGATTTTCAGCGCTGCCCTCTTTCCCGAGGCACCAGGTTGGTTAAACACCTTGCAAAGTGGGAAAGCACTGGAGGCAGCGCTGTTGCAAAGGCACGTTTAAATCTCAGCCTCTGGAGTTAAGTATCTGGAAAGAAAATGAGAAGCACCCTGACAAAGTGGGTTATTTCAGAGCTAACGGCATCTCCGGGGGCTCCAGAGCCCCCTCGTCACTGGCTGGGGCCAGCAGGCTCTGAAAGGGGCAAATAAGGCTAAAACACCCCAAGCAGCCCTTGGCACAGAGGACTTCGCTTCTGCGAACCCCTCTATTTCAAAATACATTTCTTAATATCGCTGCTAAAACTAAAAATAAATTGCACTTTCAAATTCCAGCTGCAGCAGGTGCTGGGAGGTGTCCAAACCACCTGGCACACGGGATCTGTGTGTTAAGAGAGGAGAGTGAGTGGCACCTGAGAGCTGGGAAATGCAGAAGGAGGGTCTGGAGGCAGGACACTGCTTTGGGCTGCAAATCCCAGGATAAAGAGCAGGGCTTGTCACTGCGCTGCCAGAATTCCAAAGGGCAGCGCGTGGTGTGAGGGGATGGAGAGAAAGCATTCGGATGCTACAAAAATATAGGTCATGTTGATAGATGTGTTCTGTGATGAATGGAAGACAGACCCCCAAAATAACAAAGGGATGCTGGGGCTGAAGCCACAGCCCCATCAGCCCTGTCTCAACACTCACAATCCCAACCACAGCTACTTCCATTTCCCCTACAGCCCAGACCACTGCCAAGGGCCGCATCCATGGAATGCCTGAAGAAGCTTCTCCCTGTCTCAGCTGTGGCCACGAGCTCTTACCCCCATAACCTGGGTGCTGCCAGAATGTACCAAGTGGCTCTGCAAAACACAAGGCTTCCAACACGTGTCCTGCTGCCCAGTTTTGGATGGCCAGGAGTTTTCCTTTCACACTTAACCCGGAGCTATCAATCTCCTGTTGGCTTTCTTGACACCTGCCCTCTCACAGAAATTAATTTGGGAATCACAACCACATGCCACATATCCTAAAAGCAAGTTCAAGCTTTCCCAAAGGCACCACTGTGACCCAGCCATCATCTGTGGCTTCATCTAGTGGATCAACAGCTGGATTTTCCTTCTAGGAGACTGCCACAACCATCCAGTTATACCCTGGGAGGTACCACCCCTGTAGCCCTTAACACAAGGAGGGGCCCCCCCAGCACAGGAAGGAGAAAGTCCAGAGGAGGCCATGAAGGTGCTTCCATCCCTGGAAGTGTTCAAGGCCAGGTTGGATGGGGCTTGGAGCAACCTAGGATAGTGGAAGGTATCCCTGCCCATGGCAGGGGGTTTGGAAGTTGACAGTCTTTAAGGTCCCTTCCAAGCCAAACCACTCTGTGGTTCTAACATGGCTCTTTGCACAATGGCAGAAAACCATCACTTCATCACACATACTTGTAACCCTTTACTGCTCCTTCACAAGCTGCCAACAGGCTCCCAGGGATCACAGTCAATGCTGTTTTGATGTTCTGGGAGGTTTTCTTCCCTGCAGGTGTGTGTCTTCCATGCCTGCTCCACGTTACCCCTGTAAAACCTGCTGCTGGCTTCGCCCTCCAGAGTCAGCACTTGCATCCTTGACCATTGCTGGGGTAAGCACGTGGCAGTCCTGGACCCCTCAGCCCCTCCTAACTTGAGGGGATGGAGGTCTCTGCTCATCTCCAGGGACTGCAGCAGTAGCCAGGTAGGAGCAGGGAGACCCCACTGCCAAGCCAGAGCTAAACCACCCTCTTCCAAACACTCCAAGCCCACTCAGGCTGCACTTGTGCATTTGCCCAGCTCATGGCTTTGCCAGGAGCTTTGTAAATCTCCTGAGAAGAGGAGCTCCATCACCTGCAGTCCGCAGGGAGCATGGCAGGGCATCCACACAATTCTCCCTATCCCGGGCACAGGAGTTGTGCCAGCACTTGCTTATCAAGGAGATGACAACCAAGCCATGGGCAGGGTTTAGGAGAGAAGGACTGGAACCCTGCTCATCTCCAAGCCTCCAAATCCTGCTTTCCGTGTGCTGTCTCTCCAAGGCTTTGCAGTTTGTTATTGCAATGAAGGAGCAAGTCCCCAGCCAGGCAGGTAAAACCCACCACCCCGCTTCCAACGGGACACACTGGACACTCGTGGGAAGTGATCTGTCCAGGGGCCAAAGGACTCGCTGTGTTGTCTTTTTTACTTATTTTTCCCCCTTCCAGAGGAGTGACAGGGCAGTTACCCAGCGAGGCTACACTTGATCCAACACGACACCGGAGGGAGATTGACTGCACTTGTCAGTCACAGCTAATGTCATCCACTGACTGCTTAATCAGGCTGCCAATCTGGGCAAGCCATCTTGAGGCTTCAGGAGGGGAAGAAAGGGTAAAAAAAAGCCTTTATTCCAAAGGGCACAGTGCTATCAAATGGACACACACTCACTATTGTTTATCAGCAAGAGCCACACAGGCAAACTCCCGGCCAGCCACCCTCTCCCCTACCAGCACCCAGGGGTTTTAGGCCATTCATGTAACAATCCCAATTTTCACGGGGCTTTGCTGTACGTTTCCAGTACTTATGCACCCTGTGATATGCCAAAACCTGTCCCAAAAGGCACATTTTCTACACCAAAAGGCTGTTGTCCCACCAGCAGCCTGCCAGAAGCCCCCGTGCCAGGGAAGACCCAGAGCAGCAGACTGTGGAGGCTCTGCCAGCCCACAGGCCTGCCTTCCCTCCATCTGGAATTAGACAAGAGGTTTTGCAGCTTGGAGAGGAGTTATTCCCCCTGCCACCTCGCAGCATATATTAAAGCACAGTTCAGGTAACAATTCTGCTGCTGAAAGCAGAGGGAGAGCCCTGCCAGCAACACCTCTGCTGCTGAACAGCTAAGCTTCTGCTTTACATCCTGCCTGCAATCGCTCCCTCTAGGTTTCTTTAGGTCTTATTTACTTAAGTCGACCCAATGCCAGGTCCACCACCAGCTCTGACTTGGTGAATCCACACCTTTCAGTTGCCAAGGGCTCCCCACTGAGATACACCAGGAGCATCTACCACTGCTTGGGTTCACCAGCTCATCCATCCTCCTGCAGGGCTCTTTCCAGTCCCACTTGCTCTCTCGCAAGAAGGGCCATTTGATGCCAGGTGTGCAGTCAGTTGTGACTGCAAGAAAAGCAGGAGCACGATGTGCAGGTCCACCGGACTTTGCAGGATGGAGACAGCGATCTGCTTACCCATACCAGCCACATCCCTCCTTCACCCCAGCAATGCTGCTTTGCACAGTCGTCAGGAGACCACAAACTCAGCAATTATTACCTTTGTTCCTTGCAAACACGAGCCCCGAGCAGGGAGAGAGCACTGGACAGACATCAGGATGACTTACCCGGACAGACCAGCTGCAGGAGCAAGAGGAGGAGCAGCAAGTTGCCGGCAGCAGCGCGACGCTTCATGGTTCCTGTCAAAGAACAAAGGCAGCGTCAGGCCCAGCACTCCATGGATGTGACCTTGTCTCCCAAAATCAGGCTCGGTGCCCCATGGGACACTCAGGACACCAACACTTAGTTTCTCAGATCACGCAGCCCCAACCATCCTCCTGGCGAACACCAAATGGAAACCGGGATTAACCTGGGGCAGGCGCTCCATTTTTCCTTTGCCACTTTCCAAGGGCCCCTCCGGTGTGAGGGGACGAGCCACGGTGACCTCCGTGGTCAGGACAGAAGGAGCCCCAGCTGAGATGAGCTGCTCCAGCACCGAAGGGAGATGCTGAGGGTAAGGAAGAGCTGCTGCAACCCAGGAGCGACACAGCAGCGAGCTGTCAGCACCAAGGATTAAGATGATTTGGCAGAGCAGCGCGGGAAGCTTGACCCAGAATCACTGGAGAGGCACCAGGATTTGGGAGGACAAAGCAGAGCCCCTCAAACCTCTTCAACCACCTGGGTGGCTGCAGAACAGGCACTGCGGGAGCACGGGAAGCAGAGAGGCTGGCAAACATGCCTGCATCCCCTCTCTGCCTCCCAAATTTCCCCAGCTTCCCATTCAGTATAGCACAAGGCTCCTCACGATGAGGCACCAGAATAAAACAGTGCCAAGGAGCTGCACACAGAATGCCACATCCTCGCTCGGGGTTCAGATCACCACATCCAAAGCCTTTTCCAAACCGATCCCACAAAACCTCAGCGAAGTCCCACTTTGAAAGTAAATTCGTACTCATGGATCTTAAAACATCCCACCCCAGGGGCAAGTATAAATCATATACACTGCACACAGCGCACAGGCACAAGGAAAGCCCCGGGCAGCTCACGCAGAGCCTGAGGCTGATGGGACACCACAGTGACCTCTCTCTGAAGCTCTCCATGTTTCTGTGGGTGCCATGCAAGCTGTGGGGCAGTGGAATGTTCTCCCACCAGCACAACACATTCCTGCCAACAGCAGCCCCAGAGACAGAGAACAGAGGTGACAGCCATCCTTGGGGACAGCGAGCACAGAGATAAACCTGCAGTTAAACACAGAAGCAGCTCCCACTTGAGATCAAGCACGGGCCAGAGCAGAGAGGGCTGAAACAAGTAATAAATCACTCTTTCCATTCATCAGCTCAAGCGGGGACTCGTTACACTTGCAACTGGTCCTATGCACAACAACTTTTGGTTCACCTGGGGCTCGCAGCACTTGGAGGACAGATCACTACAGCAACGGACCTGAATACTCTGTTGTGACACATGTAATTCCCACCCAGGGAGCATCCAGACAGACAGCTCATCCCTAAACCTGGGCTTCCACCTTTGCCCCCCATTCATGGAAGCACAGAACAGTATGGGTTGGAAGGGACCTTGAAGACCATCTTAAAGGCCATGGCCAGGGACACCTTCCACTAGACCAGGTTGCTCCAAGCCTCATCCAGCCCAGCCTTGCTTAACTTTTTTCCTCTCCATTTACCCCAAAAGCAGCAGCTCAGCCTTCCCTTGACAGCATCCTGCTCTATAGAGATTAAATACAATGCCAGCAGGCAGAATTAGCCCAACACATGGCACTGCTGCACCCCACTGCCCCCCAAGAGATTCATGGGCACCCCTGTGGATGCTCCTACAGGAGCTCCAAAGCAACAGCTACACATATTTTAGTTTTACTGATGGATGTGTCAGAGAAGACAGCTCATAACAATTCTGTCACCGCAGAAAGGGCCTGAAATTCTAATTTCTTCAGCTATTTTGCTACGAGAAAATGTCTGGGAGAAAAAGGTCTGTGCCCAGTCAAGATAAATGGTGCTGTGCTGTATTTTAGTGCATCTTTAGGAATTTCAGTGCAAGCCTGAGAAGACATTTGGGGTTGGCAGGGCTTCACTTTTATGTGTATCATGCCAGCCTCCCCAGGAAACAGGGACAAGAGCAGGAGAGTTCAAACCTCCACCCACCAACAAGCTTCTGATTTCTGAGTGCTCGGTATCAGCAGAGCATCCAAAAAACCAGTTTCTAAACAAAAATCACCACTTCCCCAGGAGCCAGGCGTCCTAACACTCCCTTTAAAGGTTTAACAAAAGCAGAATAGATTTTTCTAACAGAGCAAAGCACCAAACATCTCAATTCCCACCCCTTGTTTAATAGGTTTCAGGGAGGAGGAAATCTCATAGAAAATATCCCCATTTCAGACCCCTGCATCCCCCCTGGCCAGCATCAAACCTGGGCTGCAGAGCCCAAGCTTACAGTGCTGCAGCCAGTGAGGATATGAAGGAAATGAGTTTCCCTGTCTTCTGCAGTGCCAAAATGCTGCTGAGGAGAACACTAACTTTCTTCTCAAGCAGCACCACTATCAGCCCAAGTGAGCGGAAACATTATTTTCCGGCTTCACAGCCCGTGTTTAAAAAGCAACGGGGCAGTGGAAAAACAATTTACGTGATGTAGAAATCAAAGCGGCTGACAGCATCCCCTTTCGAGTGTCCTGATAAATCTAAATATTGTATATTCCAAGTCAGTCACTTCATTATGTAAGTAATTGCCTGAAATGTCATTTTGATTTTCTCTGTCTTCATTAATATTGCAGCTCTTCGTTGGTTCCCCGAGATGGTTCACTCGAATATTGCAAATTTAAGGAAAGGGATCGAGAAGTCTCCGGGGAGAACTTAAAAATTGTGACTAAGAGCATATTAAATTGCACCTTCTGCCTGAAAGAGGCTCTTTGGAGGAAGCATTCCGTGTGGTTTCCAGCATAATAATGTCTCTGGGCGAGTTGTCCCTGAGAACTCAACTGTTGCCTCCTGGCTGCCAAAGCACTAATGTGAAACCAGAGGTTTCCCCATCCGCTGGCAGCTGCTCCCTGGGGCACACGGAGCAGCAGAGCCTCAATAAATGGTGATGGATGGGAACCAGAGGAAATACCACAAATGAGTCCAAGGCTTAAAAGTTTAGGAACCAGCTCAGGTGAAGCAGAGGTTTTTCAGCCAAGGTTTTCCCCAAATGCCTCCTTCCCAAGCCCGGGAAGTGGCTTTTTGCTACTTAAACAGCATCACTGCATGCCTAAATGTGGGGACACGAAAGGAGCCCAGCCAGTGCCGGCTCCAGCCCTTGGCACACACACATCCCAGTGGTCCTCCAAGAGTCTCCCACCATCTCACCTCCGTGGAAATCCAGAGTTGAGATGCTCCCACTGCTCGAGTCCGGGCCATGGATTGCCCTTGGGGTGCCTAAACATCGGCTTCAGGGCTCTGCACCTGCCCTGGTTATTTTTAAATGCATTGCTGGGGCGCTGGATACAAGAGCGGCTCGACACACAGAACACTTCACTGCCTCCATTGGAGCCACGGTTTCAGAGCTTAGCTGGCAGAGATCCTCCACATTTGAGCTGCTTTAATCATTCCCTGAGCCCCTGGCCCCTCTCCCCCCACCTGGTCTTCCCCTCCCCAAACATCACCGCGGCACTTGCGCCTCAGGATTTACAGTGTCAGCCTCCCGCGTTGCTCCGTGCCGTTCCAGGAGCATGAAGGAGAAATGAGAGTGTAAATCAAAGCATCTCCCAAACGGCTTCCACGAGAGGAAACTATGTGCCTTCCCAAAAAGCCCCTTTTCCGGTGATGAAACACAAATGACCTCCCCCAAAAAGGGGGAGCCCGGCGGCCGGCGCTGCCCACCCCCCACAGGATTCGCTCCCGTGGAGGTGGGGTGGAAGTACCTGAGGTGCCACCAGGATGCCACCGTGTCCATGGAATCCTTCTGGCTGCTGGAGGACACCTCTCTCCCTGGCACCCCATCCATGCCCGCTCTCCCAAGCTTCCTCCACCACTGTGGTCAGCTGGGAAGAGTGGCCAGGAGACGGTCCAGCCACCAAACACACATCCAAGGGAGCATCCCTGGGATCCCCTTCAGCAAAGCACATCACTTGGCATCATCCCTCACGCCAAAGAACAACCACTCCCGCTTTCCCAGCTTCCCCATCCCTCTGCTCCTTAAGAAAAGGTGGATTTCTGGTGGTGCTTGTTTTTATTACTATTGCCTCTTGGCCAGGGCTTTACAATAAGCAGGATTCAAAAGGAAGAAAAAATTACAAGTTAGTTTTGATTTTTATTTTTTTTTTTATTTTTTTTTTTTTATTCCCACCCCCCATATTGGCATGAGCCATACCCAAATCATAATTCCCAAAAATAACAAATTGCAGAACAGGGTAATCAGAAGTAAATTGATATTGATAAATAAGCTTTTCTTTCGTGCGGTAGGTGGTTTATTTTAATCTAATGAGTTTTATATTTTCTGAGCTTTCAGATTCCATGATGAAGAGCCGTCCCCGCTAGAATTACAAAGCACTTTGAAATATTGTAATTTTATGGCTCATTTTGTCAGGACTCTTGAAAATGAGATTTGTTCCCAGTGAAAAAATTTGCCCTTTTTTTTTCTTCTCCCCTCCTATTCCCTGCAGCGAGGGGAAATAAAATTTCCTTGTTAAATAAATACAGGCCAGGATATTGGTGTGCACATGGTGGAGAGGATGGATGCCCACAGGAAACAAAGGGCACGGCTGCTGGTAGCTGCCATGACCCACCTAAAGCCCTGAGGTTGTGCTTGCAGGAGAAAGAGCATGGAAAACACTCTCTCGCCTTCCTTCACCCCAAAAGTAAAGCTGAGGTCAGAGACGGGGGTGTGTTTTCTCCCCACAAAGCTCTGCACATCCCAGTCAGCATCAATTGGGGTACTTAAACCTTGTTTCTTCCAGGGAAAAAGCTGGAGCTGTTACTGGCTAACTACTCCTAAACACCAAAGGGTTTCCCCACAATTCCAGCAGTTTATTTCCATTTCAAAACCAGGACGTTTGGGTTGGGGCTTCCAGACATTTGCTTTGCCATAGGAAACAAACATTAGTTGCAAGAAACCTTAACGGATCGTGTAACTAAAAACCCAAGTCCAGAAGAAAACATCTTAAAAGGTCTCGGTCCATGCAGGAAAGCTTTGTGCAGGTTGGAAATGATACTGGTTTTCCAAGTCATTGCCACAGGGTAATTCCAACAACTCTGCATAAACAACATGCAGCACACCCTGCTTCCTCCACAGCAGCACAAAACTGTGTGGCATCACCAAGCCAAGTCAAATAGTGCATCCAATTCACTTCTGCATCCATGCAATATTAAAATAACACCCTGGGAGCTTCAGGAAGGGAATCCCCATTCCCTGCTGCACCAGTCACTGCCACCCATCCCTCCACAGGGAGGGCAGCATCTTCCTAATTTATTTCTTTTTAAGTGGGGCAGCGCTGGCTCTACAGAGTCTCCAGCACTGGTTGCTAGTCACCACAGGCATCATAGCAACAATTTTCCATCACAAAACTTCACTTCAGCTGGAACAGCAGCTCCTGAATTAGGAAGGAAGGCTGGGATGGGGCATGGAGACCAAGCCAACAGGCTCCTGGCTCTCCTGGGCTGCACCAACACGGAGGCAACACAGCAAAGCTGCAGGGCAAATGATGCTAAGGTGGGATGAAAAGGTGGAAAAGCAGCCAACAGCTACAGAGCTCGGCTTAAAGAAAAAAAAAGAGGGAGGAAAAAAAAGGAGGAGGGGGAAGAAGGGTGGGAATTCTTGCTTTGGGAGAAAGTAGAAAGCTGAATGCAGTGAAGTGACACGCACAGTCTGGCCTCACAAGACAGGATTCTCTCTCCAGGCTCCTACAAAATGTACAGAAATGGACAAAATGACAAATGGAAGGATGCTGAAGGCTTGACTCCAAGCCTGCTCAGGAATGGGATGCCAGACACTTTCTTCTTGTGCCCTGCCTGGGAGAGGAAGGCTTCCCTCTGACTGAGGGTGGGCAGCAGCCTGGCTGGACTTCCAAGCACTGCCATCAAAACGATGCAGGAGAAGTGTCCAACATCCTGCAGCTGCCACACGTCACTTGTGAGCACGTCTGTACCGCTGCCACCGATCCCAGGGCGCTCCTGCCTACGCCGCGTCAGATGCGCTGCGTTTGGGGGTTCAAAGGGAAAAAAAAAGAGAGGACTTGTGAAGTGGAATTAAAGGGGAAAAAAAAAAAGGCATGTGCTGGCAGGGACTGGCACAGCACCTCCCTCCTTGCCACGTTCAGGTGCAGCTTTACACGTGAGCATCACCTTTTTGCAGCAGGAGGGAGCACGGCCCAAGCTTCGCCCTAAGAGGTCCCCCCATGACAACGTGAGCGAACTCAGCATCAACCCCAGGAGGAAGTCATCAGCCTCAGAGCCACCAGCTCTTCACAATCAGCCACCAAACTGCCTTTTAAAGCCCTGCCAAAGAGGATGGGTGAGTTATTTAACTCCATCTCCCTTGGTCAGCACTCAGCACGGCAGACAGCACTCCAAGCCCAGGACCTGGGTTGTGTGTGCACCTGGGATCTCATCCCATCTCCCTGCCTCCAGCTACTCCTAAGCTCCAGGCTGGATGTTTGCATTGCTAAATAGAAGCAACAAGGCTGTTTGCTTGGAATTACGGTGACTGGAACGGTAGATCTTAAAAGGAGAGTGAAATAGGGATGCTTCAGAGGAAAGGGGAAAAAAAAATATAACAACCCTAAGAAAACTCACAAAAAAACCTTCACACTGAGCAACCAGAGTGCTGCCAAGGCTCTCAGACCATTTCTTGCCTCATCCAAATCAAGAGGGAAGTGTCCTTGCTGCTTTCAACACAAAGCTCACTTAACTTCCAGCGAGAGGCACTTTGCTGCTCCAGACCTTTTCAAGGCCCGCTGGCTGTTCCAGCTGAGAACAGGGAAGCTTTGCCTGATGGAGCAACACCATGGGCACGCTGGGGCTAATCACTCCTGGAATTGCAGGAGCAGGGAAAAAACAAAGTGGGAGAGACAGCACAGGGAAAGGGAGATGGGGATAGTCGGGTGGAATCCCCCAATCCCAAAGAGTAGCCCCGGAGAGCAGAGATTGAATGGAAAGACAAAGGCTTTCAGCAGAGATGGAGTTATTTGGATTAATTACAGTAGTTCATCACCAGTGACAGGCTTGTTCATGCAAGCCCCTCCTGAGCCCCCAGATGTGGCTGAGGACCCTCGAAGCTGTTCAGTCTCTCTCCTATATGCCCCTTCCAAAGGTGCAGCAGCCCAGGCTCCAGCATATCCCTCTTATTTCTATCAGGAATTTGCCCCCAGTGCCTCTCTCTCCCCAGCATACTCCAAGCAGAACTTCTTTCTCCCCCAGAGAGCAGCTGTTATATCAAACACACAGATCAGGGCAAAGCAATTCAGGCTCTGGCAGTGGCTCTGGAAGGGACAGCACAGCCCTCCCACACCCAGAGCAGCTTCCATTGCAAGACACATCCAGCAAGGTCCTTGTTCCCAGGACATGGGTTCAAAGGGATGTTTCTGGGAGGCTGCCTGGCAAAAGAGACCATGTGTGTCCCTCTGGTTGGAAGGGACCTTGAAAACCATCCAGTTCCACCCCCTGCCATGGGCAGGGACACTTTCCACTAGCTCAGGTTGCCCCAAGCCCCATCCAACCTGGCCTTGGACACTTCCAGGGATGGGGCAGCCACAGCTCCTCTGGGCAACCTGTGCCAGGGCCTCCCCACCCTCACAAAGAAGGATTTCTTCCCAGTATCTCATCTAATTTTCACCTTCATGGACTGAAAGCTACTAGGCTCCACAACCAAGTATTTCCTGCCCAGCATTAGAGCTCAGCACAGCCCATGGATAAACGCTATTCCAGCCCCTGCCACAGCATCCTGGTGTTTAGCAGAACAATGGCAAGATCCAGGACATCTGCAATATTTGGGTGAGATTCCCGATTTCTCCCCTTTTCAGCCGCAGAATCTACACACTGAAATAGAGCCGTGTGACAACGTAACAGTGAAGGCAGGAATTGTCACGTTTGTAGGTCTTGGACCATAAAAGCCCCAAACGAACCCTACACTTCTCCTGCAACATTATTAGAAGTCTAACTGGAAGAAGCAGAACATTGTAATGGAAAAAAACACACAAGTTTAGGTTGCACATGGAACTGTTTATGATCCAAAGCAAAGCTCCAGCTCAATTAGCCCCGGCTGCAATATCCCGACTGCGAGCAGCTGGGATGTTTTACACCCTAACAAGAGGTCACAGCCCCTCATCAAGCCAATCCCATATCCTAAAGCTTCTTAAATTCAAAAGTAATCTGTCCTCCAGACCATCTGCACAGAACATCTAAGAAACTTCATAAATTAAATCCTTTTTAAGTTAAGAGGTCCTCGCCACCCTGGCTGCTCCAGGGGTGTGCTCCGAAGGGGACTGCAGTGCCATTTTCCTTTGTATATTCCCGTTGGGTCAGCAGAGAAACTGCCATGCCATGGACATTACTCTGGAGGTTATTGCAGCTGGGCAGCCAGAAAATAGTTTTGGTGCTGCCTCCATCCCTGCTGTATCCAGGGGATGCTCCTGGGAGAGACATGCAGCCCCGTGGCACATGGGCTGGGTGCCCTTCCCAGGCTCAGCCACAGCAGCCAAGCTCCACAGCTCCCACACTCTTTCAAACGTTGCTGCTCCCACTTATCACCAAAAAAATTTTAAACAACGGGAGCACATCAATTTTTACAGTTTCCCACAAAGAGAGTGTTTTACAACCCCATTCTTCAGATAAACCAATATATATTTTCACTACACGGTATTGACTTGTGCTACAAAACCTACGGTTTGCCTTCTGAAACAAGAGGGAGGAAGGTGGTGAAGGAAAATAGAATTGCAAAGGGATTTCTCCTCCCCGAGTTCCCCAGGACAGGGGGGAAGGAGAGACAATGGTAAAACTCACTCTTGTCAAAACACCCACCTGGATTTTCACAAATGCCGTTTTCCCATGGGAATACCTTATCCCACTCATTCCCCACCCCACACCCCCCCTAAAAAAAAAATAATTTAAAACATTTTTAATGCACCAGCTCTAGCTCGTGCCGAGGTCGCGTGCACGAGGTATCCCAGGCTGCTGCAGGATGCACCGGGAAGATCCGGGGAAGGAGCACGGCTTGTTGCGCGCAGCCTCCGGCAGCTCCGCCAGCCCTCCTGACCCCCTGGACATCCCTCCTGCCCGGGGAATCTGCTGCCAGACACGGCTTTGCCCCCAGCACAGGGAAAAATAAACAAAACCCAAACCAACAATAGAGAAAACATGCATCAGCATAGGAAATGTCCCGTTCCAGCATCCCCCTCCTGGAAAACACCGATGGATAAGAGAGAAGCAGCAGCTTGGGGAAACGAGAGTGGCTGGCAAGGTGGTCAGGAGAACATGTATTTAAAGAAAAGAGGATTGCAGGGTTTGTGGAGGATGAAGGAAAAGAGCAGCAAGTCAAGAATCGGGGGCGGGGAGTGGGAATCTCCAAGTGTTTTCTGAAAACGTTCATGGCAAGTTTGGCTTTCTAAAACGCTGCTCTCCTATTAAATAATGTTTTGAAGGGGTTTAAAAATCCCACCGCTCCCTTTGCGGCTCAGCCCCCCACGCGCGGCTGCGGCGCGGCATTCCCACGTCTGGGAAGAAGTTCAGCCCGGGCTTATCCCAAAAACTTTGCAGCTTCTCAGCATCCCAAACTCCAAATTAAAGCCGGGGATGGGGGAGGGAGGGGGCACCGTGCTTGCCTCCCTCGGGGGCAGGACAGCAGACACCATCACACATTTACAGCATTATTTTGGGGAAAAGGGGAGAAAAAGGTTGGGCTCCCCTTTCTCCCGCCGCTGAAACCACCGCGCT
>VZRE01003677.1:238239-256145 GCA_013396775.1 Cephalopterus ornatus
GGAAAGGGAGGGGAAGGGAAGGAGCCCGAGAGGAGCTGACGCGGGCGGCGCAGCGCCCCTTGCCCAGGTATCGGGGATTTCAGCGCCGGCTCCACCTCCCACCCCTTCTGACCCCTCCCTGGGGACTCCCAGCCCCCCAAATCCCGGCATCGCCCCCCAAACCCAGGGCTCGCCCCCCGCCCAGGCAGCGGCTGCCTCTTCAAATACAACTTTAGCCCCAGGCAGGCGCTGGTTACTCAAAGTTCAACTCAGCCTCGGTGGTTTGAAATATTTTTTTTTCTTGTTAATATTATTATTATTTATCTGTCCTGGGTGCAGGAGCAGCTGGCAGCGGCCGGAGCACGTAAATCATACATGAGCGGGAAGGCGATCCGGGCACGCTGTGCCAAGAGAGCCGCAATGTCCCTCCCCAGCTCCTCTCCCCCGGGCACCCGAAGCCTCCTCGGTTTCCACAGACACCGCGTTGTATCTGCCGTGCGGCCGATCCACGTTTCCAACTAACCCTTCTTGCCACCGGCCCCCCCCAGCTCTCCTAAACCTGGCAGGGCCTTCCTGCCCCAAGTCCTAAGACCTCCCTACAAGCATCTTTAGGGAAACCAGCCAAATCCCACTGCTACACCCCATTTCTTGCCTTCTCGAAAGCAACAAAGCCGTAAAAAGCCACCTGCAGTGACACCAATCCTGGCGCCAAGGGGGTGACTCCATGTCCCTGAATCCCAGGAGTGTCAGGGCTTTGGGTCCTGCCCTACTGCACACACCAGCCTCCCACCACGGGGGACTTGGAGGAGCTTTACCATCCCACCAGACCCCATCACAAGCAGTTAAAACACTGAACAAGTGCAGTTTGTGCTGCCAAAGCCCGTCTTTGAGCCTTGCCTGCAAATCCCAGAATCCTATAACGGCTTAGTTTGGAAGCGACATTAAAAATTATCTCATTCCAACCTTCCCAGCACGGGTAAGGGACACCTTCTACTAGACCAGGTTGCTCCAAGCCTCATCCAACCCGGCCTTGAACGCTTCCAGGAATGTGGGGAGCCTTCCCCTCCACTCATCTCAGCACCTCTCCTTCCGGAGCATCAGTAGGCAAATGCCTCTGCAGGAGCGNTCTTGAGCAGCTTTTGCTAATTATGCAATTAGCACAGGGCTGATTGGTTTGAATTGGGCGGGGGTCTGGTCCTGGTGCTCTCCCCTCACCCCTGGCACACCTGCAGCTGCTTAGGGGTTAAAAACCAAATGCCCTGGCAAACAGGTGAGTGCCATGAGCTCCCTGGTGAAGGGGCCAGCACATAATTTCCTCCCATCACACCTGGGCCACCTTGGGTTTGTTAAGGAGTTGCCCTCCGTAGCTTGCACTGAAGTTGGAGGTCTGAGCATCCTGCTGAGCTGAACCCACCGAGGTCTTGGCAGGGGTTTATCTCTTCTGGAATCTCTGGCCCTTCCTTTCCCTCTTATCAGCCAAGGTATTTACACTGTGTTCATCCCAGCTATGTCCATACAGTCAGGGAACTAACTAATCAGGGGAAGAAATGGCAAAAGAGGGGAGGAACCAAAGCAAAACCGTAGGTTAAACAACTTGAAGACACCACGTTTCAGGCCCAGTTGGCTGTAGCCGCTCTGACATTGCACAAGTGATGTCTCACTTAACGACTCTCCTGATGAATTCAGCTCAGGGTTTCTATTTAAATAGAAGCACACCCCTCTTCTGTCTAATCTCTGCCCGGTTCTTATGCCTTGGCTTCACACCACAGGTTCCCGCTCACATCCTGACTCCTTTGAAGAAGTGTCACCTGTTTTACATAAGTCAGCTCTAACGAAGCCGAGTTCCCCCTGGCCTGGGGGTCTGGCTTGGGCTCCTGGTCCCATTCCCAGTGGTGTACAGGCTGCACCTTTTCCCATGCAGGAGGTGAGGGGGGTGGGGGGACTAGTGGGATTTCAGTGCCTGGGTTCACAAACACCGCAGGAATTCAGTGTCTTGTGATCTATACCTCCCTGTCAAGCCTGGTTTAAATCAGGTGGGAGCAGCAATAGCTGTGTGCGGGCTGGACCTCAAACCAGCTGACTGAGCTGATGTTCTCAAGCTCCCGTTTGGAGTCTCTCTGAGACCCAGCCCGTGGGGGATGTCATGCCTTTCAACAGGCTCATAGCTGGGAAAAGAAGGGAATAAAGGAAAGCGATGCACTGTGAGCAGAGGGATGCTCCCAATTGCTACTGGGATAGGAGGCCACCATAATTAATGCCAACCCTGAAGCAGGGAGCTGGAGGGTTGGCATAACCTCCCTGCTATCTCAGCCTTTTCTCCATGGGCTCATTACTACTCAACCTGATTTTTGGGGGGGCAAATCCCGTGACCTCCCCTCTCCACCCTGCCTGCAAATGCAGAGCAGCTCGGCAAAGCCTTTCACAGCCTCCTGGCACCACTCACTCAACCTTGAAATTGTACTGCAGGGCTTCTCCCCTGCTCATTTTCCATCTAACCACAGAATGTTCCTGCATCCAGTTCTCCCCGTGGTGTATCACTCCTCTCTCTGCCCTCCCCAGCCCTTCTGCTGTGAGGGGTGGGATCACTGTTTGTACCTAAAGAGATGAAGTATCACATGGAAAGCAGGTGAAATACGAACACGTGGAAATCCTGCCCCACCAAGGTATTGAATTATCTCTGCTTGCCATGAACCATGTACTGCCACGGACTCCAGGGTCAGCACGGACATCAGCTGCCTGACAACCAGCCCGTGCAATATTGTGCCATCAGTCATTTCCTCACACCTCCTTTTTCCCAGGAGTCTCCCACAAGGATCAGTTGATGTGCTTCCCCAAATCGCCATCCCTTTATTTAATTTTTTTTTTCCAGTAGATAAAACCTGTGCAAAAGTGCAGGAGGGTTTTGGCTCAGCATATGCAGCCCATGCCCCCTGCTACTTCTTTCACCTTCTGGGACACAAGGTGGTTTTGTGTCCCCAGACCACAAGCCCCATGTGGATGGTGGGTATCCTCCATCTCCCACAGCTTTCCAGCATCCCATGTTGTGCTGTGGGTAGGGATGGTGGCACGAGGGGGCAGCTCCCCCCATGCTACCCTCTCACCCGTGTCGCAGAATTAATTTGTACAGCGGTCACAGAGTTCTCTTTTTGACCACCTGTGCTGTGGCTGACAGTGAGCTGGCTTTTCCGGTGTGAAATTAATTTCCAGGTCCATTTCACACAGAATTTTAAGGCCAATATTAGGACCGTGCTGTTTGTTTAGGAATTTATGAGTGGAGGAGGCTGGTGAGAAAGCTGAACAAAGTTAAGGGATTGCTGGAGTTCTCTCTCTCTGGAGAAGAAAAGTGCTGAAAAAGGAGCTGGTTTGGGGTTTTTTTTCCCCCCTTTAAAAGTAGTGGGGTTTAAACTGCATTTTTGTGAGGTGATAGTCCGTCTGGAGACAGCAGGAAGGGCGGGAGCTTGGCACACCTTTGTAGCACATGCCTAATTCTGTGGCATCATTCACCAGCTCATGTTTACATGGGTCCAGGTGAGCTACCCCTGGACAAAGCATCCCCAGCTGGGACAGGGCAGTGGAGGCTACACATGGTGGTAACACATGGCAAGAGGGATCAAGGTGCGAGCCCCAAAAAGCCTTGCAGGACCTGGCTGAAGGCCTGAAGCTCTGCCCTTTGGAGAGCCAAAGCAGCCTGTTTGCTGAATGCATCGTCTCCCTTTGCAGCCCAAGTCAGAGGCAGCAGAACCTGTCCCCTGCCAAGGGCCACTGAGAGCACCTTGTGGCCCCAGGCCGGGCTTGTTATATCCAGAAATGGTTAGTGAGGGCAAAAAAACCCTTTGTACCAACTCTCCGTGCA
This sequence comes from Cephalopterus ornatus, assembly GCA_013396775.1. Taxonomy (NCBI): domain Eukaryota; kingdom Metazoa; phylum Chordata; class Aves; order Passeriformes; family Cotingidae; genus Cephalopterus; species Cephalopterus ornatus. The sequence continues at coordinate 242,072 of VZRE01003677.1, forward strand.
GCTGGAAGCGCTTTTCACTGGCTTTTGAAACAGCCCTTGATGTAATTTCCTACTGATGGGGAATAATAGTAAACTCCAAGGTAACGAGGGTTCAGTGCTGATCCGGGTTACCTGGATCGAGGGCAGTGACAGTGAGAGGGGGCAGCTCTGGGGGCTCGGGAACAACTACCCTGAGTCTCGTCACACCACTCACTATGGCATCATTCTCTTAGCTTGGAGCCCTACCTTAGCTGCTCGGGTTTCTTTCTTCCCCTCGGTTTATTCTTTCTTCCTCAGTAGAGGAAAAGGTGCCATCTACAGGCACAGAGAATCCATGTACAGGCACAGCCTCCTACAGGCACGGCCCTCCACGTGTCCCCACCTCAGGCTCCTGTCCCCAGCTGTCATTCCCTCTGCTGGGTCACCTTCCCTGCCGCGTGGTCTCTGAGCTGTGTGTCCGGTTGTTCCTTGTTTGGGGTCAGGGAGCACCAGTGGGCTGTGCCAGGTGGAAGATGACCTCCCTCCTGGCCAGCCCTTGGGCACACCCGTGTTTAACCTTGCTGGTAGCCCAGTGGAGTAGCAAGATAAAAACCTCAAGAGAAGGTGACCACCACATCCACAGCTTGTGGGAGGGGGGAACCAGAAAAAGGGACACAAATCTGCTCACACTGTTGCCTCAAGGGAATCGTGGAGGGCTGTTGTGCTGCTTGCCCAGGGTCACCACATCCAGCCCCATGGGTCTACCTGAGCTGCTCAGGCTGACATTATACTCCTCTTCTGCCTTGCTCTGGTCTTCCAGCTGCCTCTCACTCAACCCGTTTTGGCTGGGTTCACACACCTGTGATTTAAGGAGGTAAGCCAGGAAAATAAGAAACAGTAGGAAGAAGTGCAAATAACACCTGATAAATTCTCCCCTGTGTGAGTACAGGGCAGTGGGGTGACTATAGTGAGGGGTGACTCCTGCCCAGCTGGAGGGAGGGTGTGTGCCGAGGGCCCACAGGCTCAGCGTGGAGGTACTTGCACTTTGGCTGTGAAGAGCTTTTGGTGCTGTTTAAGGGCAAAAAAGAGTCCTGACATCCAAGGTGATGCAGTTAAAATGGGAACCAGGTCCTGGAGAGAAAAATTCAATGGGAAGCTCCTGAGGTTGCCCCAGCAGAGGTGCAGGAGAGCTCCACCCACCTCACCAAGCCAAGGGCTCACCAGGGCGGCAAAGAGAAGGCGATGTTGAAGAGCAGAGTTAATGCCAGGCAGCCACAAGGCCAGGGCTGCTCCTGCTTCAAAGCCCCTTCTCGGGTACCCCCCAGCCTTCTGCTTCATATTGAAAGCATTTGTCACAGCAGACACTCCCTCCTGCACTGCCAGGTACCCCAAGCTGTGCAGTGCAGAGCGAGGGGGAGGGCGTCACAAAATCCGGGATGGAGGATGAGCTGGGAGGGGGGGTCTGTGCACCCCATCCATCAGCACTCAGGGCTGGCAGGGGGATGGCTCCCTCAGCTTTGCCCAGCCTGCTCCAGGCACGCTGGAATTCATGCTCAGCCAGCCCCAGCTCCTCCACTTCCCCACCATGGCGTGATAAATTAGGAGGAAAAGTTTCTCATCTCAGTTTGTTCTCACAGTGCCGTCCAACAGAGCACAAGCCTGTCTAATCAGGAGCTACAGTCCTTCACCATCTGTTTGGAACCTAATTACAAATGCAGAAAAATAATGTGCTTTACAATTGCACCAGTAAATGCTGTAAATGATTTAAATGCATGCATATGTTCCCTGCAGAATTCAGCATGCATCTGCGACTTCTTCTGCTCACATTAGGCACACAAATCAAGGGAAAAAATACCCAGATCTGACGAACAGCATGTCCCTAGGACGGTGATTTTTATCCCCTTTTTTTTTTTTCCCCCTGCTGGAATGGCAAACAGGGCTTTTTTGTAACAATTCATCCAGCAGCGTTTTCTTTGCTTCCATTTTAAAAACTGTTTATCACTGCTGTGTAAATATAGTACAAATTACTCCATAAAACATGTAAAAGGAGAACAGCAGCCGGGCAAGCCTGCAGCTGGCTGGCAAGTTTTCAAAGCCAAGGGGTTTTTTTCCTCTGGAGCACCTTATAGAGGGGCAGGATCAAGCTCAGCTCATCTGCTGGGGATGGTGACCCTCCCCGAGCCCCCGCTGAAGGGGATGACCACTCACATTTCATGGTATCGTGGAATGGTTTGGGTTGGAAGTGACCTTGAAGGTTATCTTGTTCCAACCCCCCTGCCGTGTGCACCTTCCACTAGACCAGGCAGCTCCTGGCCTTGAACACTTCCAGGGATGGGGCAGCCACAGCTTCTCTGCGCAACCTGTTCCGATGCCTCATCACCCACGGATTTCAAGCCCTTGGGTCATGCATCCATCTCCGGGAAGATGCTTCCCTAACAAAGGGGAAAAAGTGCCAAGAGCAAAATTACCTTGAAAATACCTTTTCCGTGGATGCAGAGGGGTCAGAGAGCATCAGCTGGTCTGCTGTGGGGTGACAGCTCTGCACACGCTGCCCATGTAACACCAGTAGTCCCCATTCCCACAGTCGTTCCAACAAAGGCAATCCCACTTTTGGCCTGCAGTGCATCCTGTCCAAACACTGAAAGGATGAGTCCTGCCCCAAAACACGTGCAATGGAACAGCCAAGAGGCAGCAGATCTTCTCTTTGACTACCACCAAGGTGATGCTGAAGGATAACGAGGTTGTTTCAGAGGTGCTTCCCGCCTCCAAAAGGGTAACAGCACTGCCCCAAAGCCTCTGCAATGCAAAGCCTGGTGTCACAGAGGGAGAGGTGGCAGCATTTCTACCCTAAGGGGCACTCCACTGAGTGAGAACAGGCTGGACAAGGCTTTGGACATCAGAGAGAATGAGGGCAAGCCACTTGCAATGATGGGAAATGAGTATCACTCCAAAGCAGAAATTCCCTTTCCTCCTCCAGCACATTTGTTTGCTTTAAAGCCCCAAATACCAACACTTAACTGCTCCAGCTGTGAAGCAGGGAGGGGTGGCTGGCACCACAGAGATGAGAGAGAGGACAAAAAGAGGTCAGGCATAGGCTCAGTGGGTCTCCTTTGAGCCGAAGCTGCAGCAGATGTGTCCCATCCGCTTTCTGCCCTTTCATCCTCTCCCCTCCTGCTCCTTGAGCCCTCCCGCCTTGCTGCTGCTGCTTTGCCAGCTCCCAGCTTTCATCTCCCTTCAGCCACTTGGATTTAGCTCCAAAGGCTGCTGGAAAAGGCAGCATGGGGCATGGACAGCATTCCCACCGTGCCAGGCTGGCAGCCCTCTGCAGCACTGGGGCTCTCCATCCTCCTGGTGGGAATGCCAGCGGTGCTGGCCCCCAGTGTGGGGATTCGTGCCTGTCTTTGATTCACTTTCACTTCGTGGGCTCACCCCCATGAATTCTGCACTGCCTGCATGGCTCGTTTTACAGCCACAGAGGAGATGGGGCCAAGCCCCACAGAGCACAAGGTCCTTCCCTGGCCCGCCGGCCTCCCTCGGCTGGGAGATGGGGAAAACAGCTACAACCCTGCTAGTCTCTCTCCAGCAGCCGAGGGGATGGTGTTAATCAAAGGGATGAAGTCTAGCAATGCACTTTTGGGTGGGTAAGGAAGACCATAAAGACGTAAGGTGCGGCTGCACTTGGACCGGTGTACCCAAGATGCATCATCCTCCATCCCGCTACCACCCTTTCCCTCCTCATCCCACTTTTCCTTACCTTGAGCTCCTCGCTATGGCCCACGCTGAGCAGCAGATGTGACTTCACCCAGGTAGTGTAATTCCTTCCCTGGTGTTATATGCCATTCCCTATAAATTACCCATCGCCTTTTGCAGGGGGATCACCCCGAGGCTCATGGCTCAGGCTCCTGGCACTATCCACCTCCATCCCACGGCACTCCCACCAGTACTCCCTGCTTTATACACAGAGCCGATTCTCGCCCAGTTTGATTTTTCCCCTCATTTCTCTAGCCTTCCTGAACTGAATACCACCAAAAACCAAAGGACAAATTCCCTTTTTGCTCACTTCCCCCTGCCACGAGAACGCTCTCCACACCTACCTGCACGTCATTTGGGGATGTTCAATTAAATCAACCAATTCTTTCGTGGCTCCTTCACCTGGCCCTTGCCAGTGATTTCTCAGAGTCTGCAATCTAGGCTGGGAGAGAGGGATGGCCAGGAGGAAAAAACACCAGCTAAAACTGCATGCATCAGTGCGTCTCCAAGAGAAATCATTCCAGACACCAACCACTTGCACAGGATCAAGAATTATTTTTATTAGCAACAGTACCACACAATTAAGTTCTGCCTCAAGAGGTATTCAGCCTGTAACACAAAGGAGAGGAGGAGCAGAGATGCAAAGCAGCAAGAAAACAAGCAGAATCTCTTCATTCCTTGGATTGGAGGAAAAGATACAAGCGGGAGAGAGCAGAGCACAGGGCAGGCTCTCACGTGGGGAGCATAAAGGCCACAAAGGGACTTTTTGGCTGCCAACATGAAGTTGGTTTGGGCTTTTTGACCAACTACTGCATTACTCCAGTGCCCAGAGAGGCAATGGGAGCGCTGACCCCCGTGAGCAGCACCCAGCATCCCTACCCTCAGCCCTTGGGTGGACCTTCACCTGGGTCAGGGCAGTCTCTGGCCAAGTGTTGGGGGCTGGAGGGCTCCAAACCCACCAAAGGAACAGGATTAAGAGCCCACACATGCCCAGGCACGTGCCATAAAGCTGCTCCTCGCTGCCACACGCCTGGTACGTTTTCCACTTACGTCTGGATTTTATGTTTAAATAAAAATCAGCCATAAAACAAAGCTCTGCGTGGGTATTGCCAACAGGCCCAAACTAAACACTGGAAGGATTACTATAAAAAAAACCCCACAACATCCAACCAAGCCTACATGTCACCCTGTGGCAATAACCACCCTAAATCCTGTTGTTCTCCCAGCAAAGCTCCACGTCCAGCCCAGCACGGAGATGCCTGGCAACCCCAACCAGGAGCTCCACCACTACTTGGACAAGCAGGAGATGCTCAGAGAACATCCTACTAATAGAACATCTGCTAATAACTGAGTCTTAAAGGAAGTGTCTTCCATAGACAGCACCCCTCAGTCATCACTGCAATGTAAAGCTCTGCCATCACACCCCCTTGCTTATCAGTTCACCTCTCCTAGAACATAAATCCAGCCAATTTAAGAAAATAAATACAATAATTGGATTTAGGCCAGGCTGTGCTGGCATATGGGAGTTTAAGTGATTTTAAAAGCCAGTCCTCTTTGGGTAGGCTGTATTTTTGGGTGTCACAGTAACTCACCCCTCTGAAAACATCTGGAGACCATATGCTGTTTGTCTACATGAATTAACCAGATTTCTGCTGAGAATATCACACCAGAGTCCCTCTAATACCTCTCCCTGCCTTTCATGGACCTCTCTCAGCATAGACTACAGCCACCTTAAAAACCTCAGGCTAGGACCATTCAGCACTTCACTTCCCTTGGGGGTCAGCCAGGTAAGTTGGTGTCCCATGGTCACAGCAGGAGAACTGCTCTCAGGTTGGCCACGACACACAGCCCCAGCACTAATAGCACCTTGCTGGGATGCGGATGATCCCTCAATTCCACTTTACCTGGAAAAATTAAAGCAAGCAAGAGTCCAAATGGAAAGGTTTCCCTTATGTTTTTTGTTTTTTTTTCTGGAATGAGTGTATGAAATCCGTGCAAAGCAGTGCCCTGATCCCTGGCATGGCTGCTATCTGCTCCCAGAGTTGTGTGAAGGTGCTCCGGGGCTCAAATCCCTTTTAGCTCAGCACCACCATCACAGCTTGATGAGGGAGGATCCCCCTGAGACCACCCAACCCCTGCAGGGCTGAACTCGTAACAGTGGGGCAGCAAAACCCCAGGTGCCCCCAAAAGTCCTGGGTTAAGCTTAAAACCATCATGGTGGCCCCAACAAGCCACTCATTGGCACTGGGGTGTGCCCCTGGTGCTTCCCTGAGCTCCCTGGGGAGGATGAGCCCTTTCTGGTCTGTTTGCTCCATTAAGCTGGAGAGTGCCATGTCCATTGGGACCTCCCCAAGCACAGGGGACACCCCTTCCCAGAAGGGAGACTTTCCCTCTGCATCCCCCTGGATGCAACCACCCCCCTCCCAAGACAGGCAGCCTGCCTCAAAACCATAGCATGCCTGACTTTTGTGGGGAAAAAAGCCCCTGAATATCCAACAGCAGCACCACAGACTGAGGGAACCCTCCCACCCCAGCTGCCCCTCTACACAAGGTGGACCACGAAAACGGCACAGGCAGACCCCACAGCCAGCCCCAGCATGAGGTAGAACGTCATCACCACCCCTGCCGCCTCGGCCAGCTCTCTGGGCACGATTTTGGGGCCGTAGATCATGACTAGTGTCCCCAGGTAGCCGTTGCTCAGCCCCAGCAGCGCTGTGAAGACCACCGGGTAGACGTCTTGGTCGAACAGCACCGTCCGGATGTGAGCCCGGGGCTGGTAGTTGCTGAGGATGAAGAGAGGGAGGAAGACAGTTCTGAGGAGGACGAGGGCAGGCAGCAGCTTGCTCTTGGGGCCAGGCACCTGGATCCAGGCCGTGATCTGCCTCCCACACCAGTCGGCAAAGTTGTACAGGAGGAAACTGGTGAGCGGCACAAAGTACTTGGTGCTCCACAGGCTTCCCGAGGCCTTGCTCACTGACTCAATGTTGGAGGAGAGGGAAGGGAAGATGATGATGGAGATGAAGAAGACATAGAAGAGGCAGAAGCCGAGGAGGGCGGTCTTCTGCAGGATGGGGCGGAGCGGGGGGATGGCAGCACTTTTTGTGAGGAAGGAGGAATTTGTGGTGCCTCCCGGCTCCCCGTCGTCCTCCGCGGAGCTGTCGGGTGGCACAGTGGCCAGAGATGGGCTCTCCTTCTGGCTGCTCAGGTAATACCTGGAGAAAGAGGAGGAGGGAGGCTATTAGCCAGTGTGTGAGGGGAATACAAACTGAGATTTGAAGAGAGAGCAGGAGAGAAGCTGGCGATGCAGAGATGCCCGCTGGACCCAGCGATTCCATCCCACCTCTAGCTCCCACCTCATACAGAGAGGTGAAACCCTCAGAGACCCACCACCCCCTTTTCTTCACTGTGGGGATCCCATTACACCCTTGATGGTTCACAGAGGGGACCTGCTGCATGCAGGCATTTGGGGGGCAGGGGGTTTTGAGGGTTACAAGCACCAACGAGACCAACGGGTCACGCACATCAGCGCGGGATGTGGCAGACATGGATGCCCTGTGGGGGCCTGACTGGCTGCCTCCCTCCAGATCACAGCTCTCAGCTGACTCCACAGACCTTGGGAGCCCCGGAATCAGCACTTGGTGACCCTGGGGAAGCTTGGCAGAAACTCAGCCAGAAACCCAGTTTCGGTCTGTGGTTTCAGTGAAATGCAGAAGCGCAGCTGGAGATGCCGGAGCAGGATACTGAGGGGTGACGGGGCAGGGATCAGCACAGGGAGCATGCCACGGATCCCCCCCAGCAACCCTGCTCGGCACTGAGAGCAGCAAACCCTCCCGTGCCCACGGGATGCCCTGGCAGTGGGCGCACACACCTGGAGTACTCGAGCCTGGGCAGCAGCAGGTACACCATGATGCAGACCACGATGAAGATGTCAGCAGTGAGGAAGTAGGCCAGGGCACTGTCAGTGACATCGGCTGCTGCTGCCAGGTCTATCACAGAGGCCACGGCGCTGATGGTGCCACCCATGGCCTGGCCTGTGTGTGGGAAAAGACGGAGCTCAGCACCAGCGCTGAGCCAGACCAACCCAGGTGGGCACAGGCGAGGGACAGAGAACAGGAGGGGGAACCCAGAACCAGCATCCTCCTCTTACTCACACCTTTCGACACACACAGCTCCTCGGGGGACAGAGCTCACCCCCTGCCCCTCATGCTGGTCCCCAAACCCAGCTCAGGGAGCAGCTGCACACACCAACTCCTCTCCGTTTCCCCACCTCACTGCAACACAGGTGTTTGTGGGTCCCATCCTGCATCCTCTTCCAACACAGCCACAGCACACACACAGAGGTCAGGACGGGACCAACCTGCTGAGCTTGCATGTCCCAAGTCCTGCAGAGAAAGTCCAAATCCTTTCCAAAGCCTAAACCTGTCTTTCCACTGACACACACACGATCACCTCCCTTCTGCACTCCCCCAGATGGGAATTCAAGCCACCAGCAGGAGGAATGCCATGTCAGGAATGTGGTGCTTTTCCCCTCTGGGATAAACTCATTAAAATATTCCTGTCATGGCCCCAGGAAAAATTTCTCCATCCTTGAGTTTTTCCCCTTCCCCTCTTGGTTTGTCAACCGTTCCACAGCACATTTATAATGTTATCAAAGCTCCAGGGAGCTCATCACTCACAGCTCTCAACCTGCCCCTCATCACTCATGGAAATGCTGAAAAGAAAGGAGGAGACAAGGCAAAACTGAAGATCCCTCTGCTGGAAATAGCAGAGCAGAGGGATGTCATCTCCTTCCCCCGCTTCTCCCTGCACCCAGCGAATATCCAGGGTCAGTTTATGGGTATTTACAGAAACCAAAGCTCATGTGACCGAGCGTGTTTCTCCTTCAGCAACTTCCCTTTATCATCAGGCAAAGCCACGTTTCTAAAATAAACCCCTGTGTGACGAAACCCCAGATGCAGGAGAGAGACAGGGAGAAAAGCAGAGGGAAGCCCGAGCACACGATCCCGCCGGGGCCGGGGGTCACCCACCTGAGATCAAGGCCTGTAAGTTCCTCATGGGGAAGCAGCTGCTGAGCCCGAAGATGCTGCTGGAGAAGACGGTGGAGGCGCTGCTGACCACGGCCACGCAGGCCACGGTGAGGGCGAAGAAGGGGGTGGTCCAGGCAGAGGTGTCCACCTTCACCAGCACCGTGATCACCAGGAACACGGCCAGCATGACGAAGAGGGAGGACAGGATCCGCACGCTGGCAGGGACCCTGGGGACAATGGGGGACAGCACACTCCTGCCTTTACACTGCAATGTCAAGGTGCAACAGGGGGGACAGCAACTCCTCTGCCGCCAGAGGGAGGGAAGAAAATAAAGAAAGGTGGGGGGAGATGAGGAGTACAAAGCAATGAGGAAGTGGAGAGAGGCAGGGAGCCCATCCAGCAGCTGAGATCTGGAGATTAGGCACACCAACACATGCCTGCAAACCTGATCTGGGATAAGGAAGGGTACAAATGAAGGGATGAGGCCCTTGTAGACTTAAGCCAAGCTTGCAACAAGGTGCAGATGGTCCATTTCTTAACCCAGTTCAGGGGGCTTGGTAAGACCAGGACAAGGCATCGGTCCCGCCTGAACGAGCATGGCTTTTGTCAGCCGGTTCCCCGGTGACAACAAGGGTATTTTTAAGAGGGAAAACTTGTTTCCAAGCAATTAACCAAGGAATTTATTAGGAACTGATTTACTCAAGCCAACTGCAGGCACAGGTGCTGTGGTGGGGAGCAAGGTGCTTCACCTTGCTTCATCTCAGCAACTCGAGCAGAGGCAGAGGGAGGAATTTTGGGGAGGCTGAGCTCAGGATGCCATGTGGTTTCCCCCTGAGGGAAGGGCAGGCTGAGCTGGGAATCAAGGCTGAAGCAAGAGAAAGGCAGGAGCAAAGCCAGGGAGAGCCAGGGCTCAGGAACCCAGGATCAGAGCAACACTTACTTGTTGACAAGCAAGAAGTTTCCAATCAGGCACAGCACCGAGGGCACAGTGGAAGCAATGGAGATATAACTCTCAAAATAGTCCTGCCAGGATAAAAAAAATTAAAAACAAAATAAAAAAGGTTGGGTGGGGAGGGGAAGAACAGCACATGAATTTCAGGTCCTAAATACAGCACAAGAGGGAGTTATGGTGTAGGTGTTCACCTCGTTGCACTGTAGCACATGTTGCAAACTGCTCAGGGCAACAGGCCATGGGAATACTGGAGTTCATCTTCCCATAGCCCTGGGCTGTTTCAGGAAATTAGGGACACAAATTCAGAAGGAAAAAAAAGGTGCCATACCACCACACTGGGCCCATGGGGCAGCACCTGAAATAAGGAGGGCTGGATTTTTCCTGCTGGCTCCAGCATTTTGGACCAACTCCCTGACTGTTTTATTATCCTTGAGGGCTGGTTTTCATAAACCAGGACACAAAAGCATTAATATTATTATTAGCCAACTGCCTTAAAAGCCTGAGATGGGAACAACCAGGACACCACACGTGAGAACAAACTCATGCCAAAGCAGCCTGAGCAGGGACACAGGAACATGACTTTCCTTTCTCTTCTCCCTTCTCTGCACACATGAAACTCGAAGAGAAACTCTATTCAGACTCCACACTCATTAACTCCAGAGACTTGTACATCATTTGAGCAGGTCAGCAGCAGCTCCAGTGAATCCCCACCAGCCCAGAGGTCAGGCTGGGAACACAGAAAGCAATAACCACAGCACGGAGAGAGAGATTTCTTGGCCAAGATTGCAGCCAAACGCTTATATTTTCAATCCATTTTATCTGTTAAAGCGTGCCTGCTCCCTCTTCTGCCAGGCTTAATCCCATTTTTTTCTGCAGGAATCTGAGCAAGCAGGTAGGACAAGGATCATAAAGAAGATGATGACCTACATATGCACTCCTATCATGACACAGGCTTTCATTTTCTGCAGCTATGCGGCTACAGAGACAGGACCACATCACGTCCAAGCACAGGAAGGCACTTGGCACACTTTCTCTGTACGTTATATTATTTTTTTTACAGTTTTGTATGATTTTAATCAGTTTACAAGCACATTCATCTATCCTTCCCTACCAGGAGGTTCACTGTAAGCAAAAGGAAATGTAATAAACAATCCTAGAGGGTCCAGATAGACAGAGACATAAATGCCTCTTGGCTTGGCCAAGCAGGAGGCTCAAAGCTCCACAGACACACAATGAATTACAGGAGGAAACACAAAGCAAAATGCAAAACTGGCTGCTACAACTTATTTACCAACCTACCTACTTGAAGCAAACCCCCAAACCATCCTGTGGATACCCAGTGTACTTCCAAGTTCATTTTGCTTTGCTTTTGGGAACTTTGTAACACTTTGAACCAAGCAGAAGTGTACTCAAAGTAAGCCAGCAGAGATGCTGTGTTCTGAGCATCCCAGGGAAACATTCATTCACTCCCAACAAATGGGCTCACACCAGCAGCGAGAAGAGAACTGGGCAAATATTAAAATGTTTTTAATGCAGCAGCAGAATGGTGGGTGGCAAATTTGATCCTTGCAAATTTAATCCAATGGAAAATATCAGGCTCCATACTCATCTCTCCCGCTCATTTAGTTTTAATCCATCTCCAGTGGTAACTCCTCCCCCTGTGTGGATATTCCCACTCATCACAGACAGTTTTCAGAGCACATTTCTGGCAGTGCAGGTTATACCTAGTTCTTCTCCCTTTCTGCTGAGCCCAAATAATAATAAACCCCAAAGCAAACCTGGCATCTTCCTCCCAGCTCGTCCTCTCCTGGGGGAAGGTGTCATCCCTCAGTCATGGAGCTGAGGCACATAATGGCAGTGTTTAAGCTCATACTAACTACACCACCTCCAAGCACACTGCCTTAACAAAACCCCAAAACAAGAACAAAGCATCGTGGTGGCAAATTACTCACAAGGTGCTTTTGCAAAGTAGTTTTTATTCTGCTCCAGCCTGGAAGTGGCAGCTGGGCTCCTGCCAGGCTGGAAAAGGAATCCAGGTCCATGATGGTGGCTGAAGGCACTGGAGTGTTACCTGGAGCACAGGGCATGAAACTGGCACCAGGGAGCAGGTTTGGAGACAGGAGCAGGTTGGAGCACCTTTCCAGAATTGAGCTCCGTGTGCAGGTAAACCCTCCTGCTGCAGCCCCAGGACTCACCACCCCAGGGCAGAAATGGGGCTGATTGGTTTAATTTTCATCAGGCTCAGCTGCAGGAAAAGCCACGCTGCTTTTCACGAGAGGAAGGAAAAAGCATCGTCCCATGGCCACGGAGAAAGAGGAGAAAAGCCTTTGCAACGAAGAAATGGCTGATCTGACCAGGAATGCAGCTGTGCCAGAGGACACCTAGGGATGCTTACCCTACTTAAAAACAGCGTTTTCAAGAATTGCCTCAGACCAGTGTGATGTAGAAGCAATGAAAAGTGGGTGGAATTCAGGGAATGTGGGAGAACATCATGCCAGATGGTGGCAAGAGCACAGTTCACCCCCACTCTGATCACCCTCAGGTGTAGCACAGAGGCAGACAGCTTTGGTCTTCAGGCAGTCCAGGGGCTTGGCCTCCATCAGTTTAATCCACCCAGTACCTTGATTTACACCAGCACAGCCGTACTTCAGCATCCTGGTAGGAGCACTCAGCTTCCTCCCCATCAAAAAAGCAGCTGGCTTAATGATTATTAAAATTAAAAGAGCTGTGGGTGTACTGGGGTGAGAAATCAGAGGGCAAACGTGGGCGTTGCACCTGGCTCTATGTTTATATGAAAACAAAAAGTGCCCAAACCACCTGAACAAGCTCGGCCTCAGGAGGAGGATGGAATGCAGCCTCATCACTCCAACACTTTTTCCATCCACAAAGAAACAAAACCATAGCTTTGCCAGGGGGGCACAGGGAAATAATCCTGCTGTGGCAGGAGGAGCAGGAGAAGGCAGCTTTCTTGGGGAAAAAAAGGGAGGCCATAAACATGCCCCCCCAAGGATGTCTCATCAATTGCCCCATGACAAGCTCCTCGCCCCATATGCCAGAAGTTTATTGCTGCAGGGAGATACTCGTGTCACACCTGCCAGATCTTGAAGGACAAAAGAAACCCCCAAAACCCAAAAGAACAATCCACCACAAAGATATTTTTACCTTGCACTGCAGAAATTGCCCTATGAAAGGCAGCCTTAGCCCAGTCTTTTAGACACACCTTAAACCTTACCACTCCAAATGCAGGTAAAAGACCCCCAAAGTGGTTTTAAGCATCCTTCTCACAAGTATTTGTGCTCCCCAAATAAACCTCTACCTCCGGTTTGCAGCAGGTGAAGACCCCAGGAGGTGTTCACTCACCTTCTGGGGAGGCAGAGGGGGAAAAAGAACAAGTTAGGAAGGGAAGCAGCTTTTTTTTTCCTGCCTTGGAAGCAGGACACTCACCCGCAGGTCCGACACCACCTGCCCCGCGGGGCCGGCCTCGTCCGAGCAGTTCTGCAGCTTGTACATCCAGTAGTGCTTGGCCGTGATGAAAAAATTCCAGGGCAGGAGGGACCCGATGCCCAGGAGGAAGAAGATAATGTAGGCCCCATGGAAGTGGTCGCTTGGCTTGGGCCGGCTGTACCTGTTCCCCAGGGGCTCCTCGATCAGGGGCTCCTGGTCCGGGGGGACGCTGCCGCGGGCTGCCGGGTGCATTGTGCTGGCACGCTGCAAAAACAACCACCCACGAGGCTTGCGATCACAGCAGGGTTACAAACTGCTGCCCACAGGCTGCTGTGCGTGGGCTCCAGCCTCCTCTGGCCCCAGCAAATCACGGGATCACAGAGTGGTTTGGGTCGGAAGGGATTTGGAGGGTCATCTCGTTCCAACGCCCCTGCCACAGGCAGGGACACCTTCCACTAGACCAGGTTGCTCCAACCTGGCCTTGGACACTTCCAGGGATGGGCAACCTGTGCCAGGGCCTGAGCACCCCAAGTGCTGGATGAGTGAGCTGAGCTGGCTCGCCATGGGGATGGAAAGACATGGGAAAAGCGACCGGGACACGGCAAGTTCCACCCCAGCACCACCCACATTTCCGCCCGTAATTAATAATTAACCCGTGCCCTCGGCCTTGCAGGAGCAGGAAACCTCAGTAAGCTCATGAGAGGCTCCAAAAAAAACCAACAGCCGGCGAACCAACAGCGCCGCGGGGCTCCGCAGAGCAAGGCGTAAAATCGTAGTAACACCGCCGGGCTCTCCGAAACGCCTTGTAAACTACTCCGGCATCACCTGGGCTGTGCGGGGCGGCTCGTAAACTGAACGCGACGTCACCCGGGCTGAGCAAAATGACTCATAAAGACACAACAACGTCACTCGGCTCTGGAAAAGGCCCCGGGAAGGCGGCAGG
>VZRE01003677.1:256764-279748 GCA_013396775.1 Cephalopterus ornatus
AAGTGTTCCGGGGTTGGACAGGGCTTGGAGCAACCTGGGAACCATGGAAGGTGTCCCTGCCCACGGATGGTGTTGAAATGAGATGACCTTTAAGGTCCCTTCCAACCCAAACAGTTTTGGGATTCTGCGAAAATCAGTGTTAATCACAGTCTGGCCTGACTTTTTTGCTGGAACGGGAATCATATTCCATTGGATTTGGGGCCCCTTACCTGAGATCCTCCTTTACTCAGTGTGCTTCCTGCAACACCTCATCCGGATGAATTTCACTGTAAAATCCTCAATTTTCTTCAAAATACACTTTAACACTCACCTTGAGACCACAGTGTGACTGGAAAGGAAAACATCATTAGCTCTTCCTTCCCTTTTTCCTTCCCCAAAAATGCATTTGACTCCTCAGCAGCCACGCGGGGAAATGATAAACTGGTGGGGCCCCAGTTTTTCTGTAACCCCACTGTAACCATTAGACAGGCTTTGCCAATTCATTTGTATTTGTGTGGGCAAATAAATTAGAGGAGTTTCACATCGTCTGTCTCCTGCTGCCAGCTGTTTGCCTTTAGCCCTCCCCACCTCCAGCCCCTGAGGTAACGATAACCAGCCTGTGTCTCTTCCTTGCTTTTTCCTTCGCTGAAGGAAAAAGCCCTTCTTCCAGCCTTTCTTCGTCAAAGCGAAACGCCCTCCATTTTTCTGCAAAAAACCCCAAAATGGTCTAGTCTGGATTTTTTTCCACCTACAGTCTGCCTATGGGAGAAACGCAGAGGGACCCAGGTACCTCCCAGTAGCACCAGCGCGTGCACAGCTGGCCACCAGCCAGCTCCAGCCTGTGAGCCCGCGAGGAGAGCACGTCGGGTGGCCTTGGCGACCCCGATGTCAAAACAACCCCGGACACACGCAGGCTCTCGTGTTTTTTCCCTCTTTTGTGAGCAAAACAAGCAGAAGCACGCAACCAACCCACCCACTGGCGGTGTGCTGAAATGGAAAGGCTTGAGAGGAGCGCACGGGTTTCTCTCCAGAGGTTTCTCCTTGGGATTTTCATCCGCATTGACGTGCCAGGCTGGGAAAGCACCTAAGGAGATGGCACGGCCTATCCGAGTCAGTAGCTCATCAGCTCTGAGGGATTCGCCTGATATTTCTGACCTGCTGCCATCCATCACGTCAAAAAACCCACTGCTGGAGCAGAGCCTCGGACCACATCAGCACAAGGGACCGTGACAGCCCAGCAGGGGGAACAAAGCCAGGCCACGCTAGGCTAGAGCCACCACGGCCCCTCCAGACAACATTACCCACACCCGAGAGACCCCGCACAACAACACAGCCCCCCACACGGGCTGGGGGCAGGTTTTAGGGGCACCTCTGTGCTGTTCTGCTGCTCCTGGGTGTCCTCTCTCCTGCAGAATAAATCTGTCAATGCTCAGCAATGGGACGGCTGTCAATTTTGAACCTGTCATGGGGACTGGGGTCAAGGTATCAGCTGCAGGGATTTGGGGCAGCTGAATTTTAAGGGGATCAAGCAAGCTGGATATTTCCACAGGGGAACAACAGGTGAAATCAGGCACCAGTTGGTCAAAGCTATCCGTGGATTTGGGCCCTTGGAAAGATGGTTTAGTGGCAAAGGTTCCCAGGGAAAAAAACCTGGGAGACGGAGGTTAGAGGAATTCAGATGCAAGGAAAGGGCCCAGGGAGAATGGCTTTGCACTGAGAACAGGCAGGGTTAGTTTGGATATTAGGAAGAAATTTCTTGGTTGTGTAGGTGGTGAGGCCGGGGGACAGATTGCCCAGAGGAGCTGTGGCTGCCCCATCCCTGGAAGTATCCAAGGCCAGGTTGGACAGAGCTTGGAACAACCTGGTCAAGTGGAAGGTGTCCCTGCCCATGGCAGGGCGGAGGAGCAAGATGATCTTTTAAAGTCCCTTCCAATCCAGACCGTTCTATAATTCTTTGAGTAGCTTGTCCCTTCTGAGAAGGCATTTGCGGAGCTGGAAAGCCCAGCTGGGGGGGGTTTGGCACTTTTGCATGGCTACATTGTAACTGCTGCGGTGTCAGGGCAGCACTTCCCTCCCCTTTTCCTTCACTGGCAGAATTGCCATGCCTGCCCAGAGCAGGGACAACGTTGCCATCTCCTGGTAGCACCTGGTCCCGACGAGCTGGACGAAGTGAGTGGCCCAGGCAGGCTCAGCCGGACCCTTGTATCCCCCTGCAAGTCCTTCTGGCTTCGTTTCCTTGCTGGAATTGAAGCAGGGGAGCAGCAGTATTCCCTAAGCAAGGCAGGAAGCACAGGGGGATGCTGGAGGACAGGGATGTCTGAGCTGCAGATTGCAGCTCCGTGCCCTATTCCCCCTCCCCAAATTAGCCACCCTCATCCTGGTCCTTGCTGGAAGGGGCACTGCTTTCTGCAGGATATCCCTTGGGGAAGGGAATGAACTGTTGGAGTAGGTGGCTTAGAGAAGAGACACGGCTGTAGCGCTCGGCTCCCGCCTTGCAATCACCCATGCGGGTCCAAAATAACCCCTCAATCAATCTCCAGCTCATCTCCATCAGGGACTCTGACAGCAACATCCTCCCACTGGCATACCTGTGGCATCCCAGCCAAAAACAGGTTGGACGGATGCTCACAGGGATCCCCACACTGCCAATGCTGCCAGAGCTGAATCCCTGCAGGTGCTAAATCCCACAGGAAACAGCAGTGAGTGATGAAAAGGAGAGGAGCAGATTGTTTCTTTCTCTTTTTTTTTTCCCTTTTTTTATTAGACTAGGAAATATAATTTATTGCATAAAAATTAATTTGTTACAATAGGAATGCTAAACTTTATTTACAGTTCTTTAGTTTACAGAATAAACAGACGCGGTTTCAGAGGATGCCACCAGGCCCATCCCCCGGACATATAAATATGGAAACAGACTGCGGAGCAAGAGATGGACACTGCCAGCACAACACGGGCCACGGGGCTGCCTTTGCCAAAAAGCCTGGCTGGAGAAACCCCTGGGTGTGGAGGGCTCCTGGGAGCTGCACCTATGGAAGAGGGGCATAGGTGCTCAGGGGACTGGGGTGGGGGACAAACGCTGCCTCCCTCCTGCCCCACTCCCAGCACAGGTTCCCTGGTGGGGAAAATGGGGAGAACCTCCCCAAACACAGCTGGGCCAGGCGGCTGCTGCCTGCCGAAGGGAAAGAGAAGATGAACACAACGGATGGGGATGGGGATGGAGACAGAGGCACCCGTGGGCGCAACGGATGGACGGACGGATGGACAGACACACGTGCCGGTGCAGTGATCCATAAACTAGAGACAGCGAGAATGGGAGTAAGAGATATTCAGAGGGGACCTGAAGGAGCACCTCATCTCACAGAGAACACCACGGAACTGAGAAAGGAGCCCTCTAAACCACCAGCAGTTGGTTTGATCCATCAGGTCTTCATTTCTTTCCAAATTTGCTTACTCCTCCTTAGCTCAGAGATGGGGGGTCTCAGAAATGCTCAAATGCAACTTACAGGATGGATATAACCCTTCCCACGTGACACAGGAGCTCACCCAGCAGCAGTCTTCCCATCCAGCACAAGTGGAAAAGATCCCTTCTCTCCCACAGCCTTGAAAACCCAGCAACAAGCCCAGAGACCCCGGGACACAACAGGGGCTGGCTCTACGTGTTCCATCACGGCTCCAAGAGCTGCCCAGAGGAATCCTATCATGCCCCAGCAATACTGAAAGCTCTCCCCAAGCTGCCCTGTGCAGGTGATGCTCTCCAGGGCTCCCTGAGTGTCCCCCAGTCCCCAGCACACTGTGGGATGACACAGGCACCCCGTGGCACTGGGCCAGGGCTCTGCAGCCAGGACACCACACGTCGCAGCCCAAAGCAGGACCTGCTCCTAATACTTCCACTGACGGAGAATCCACAGCCTTGCCATGTGGCCTAGCCTAATCCTGAGCTTACCACCCCCTTCCTATAATATTTTTCTTTAAAACAGACAAATTTCTAAGATACAGCACTCGCTGAGTAACTATTTCTATCTGCAGGCAACCTAAATTTTTACCTTCATCAAGACACCGTATCTGTGTTAGGAACCTGGTTCCTGCCTACCCTTTGATTACTTTCCATTCACTCCACAACTTCCCCATGGTTATAAAAAGCCTGTTAAAAGGGAAAAACAGGAGCGGCAATGAGGGATGGAAACCTGATCACTGCTCACGATGCTATCCCTCATGTGGAAATGCTCAGCCTGGCTCACAACTTGGGGATGCTGAGGTATCCCTCCCTGAATCCCTACTGAAATACTGCATCACAAAACTGGGCATGAGCACATGGACCCGAGATGAGGCCACATCCCAGCCTACCAGCCCTCTGCTCTCCCTGGATCCTTCCAAAAGTCACTCCTCACCTCCCTCTGACCCCTGGGCCCAGGTCTGGAGTGTTCACTGCAAAATCCTGCTGGGTTTAAAACACCTCCCACTTTGGCCTCGGGGTCCGGAGGTTGGTGCAGGACCAAAATCTTTGGTTTGTACTGAAGTTACGCAAATGAAGGCGCAGTCATCCTAAAAACCTCCCCCAAACAATGCCAGGGAAGAATTCATTAAAAATACCCATATCTGGATGCGCTCTCCCCACCCTGAACCCCAAATACAGGGCAGCATCCCTCATCCCTCCTCACAGGTGGAAGGGAGTCCCTCGATCCGCTGGGCACCACTGCCAGGGAAAGGGGAGTTTGCAAGGAAAAAAACCTTGGGAAGGGTCTGAGCTGGCCCTAAACCAGAGGGGCAGAGAGGCACTTCACCCTACAGACTCCCCGGGGGTCCCAGGACATGTAAACATGTTTTGCTTGGCTTGTATCACACGCTTTTCCCTACAAAAGTGTGTCCATTGAAATCTCTCTCTCTGCCACCCCGACCACAGCAATGCTCTTGCTCTCACACACCCAAAAAAAAAAAAAAAAAATTATAAATCTGCCTTTTTTTTTTCCTTTTTTTTTTCTTTCTTTCTTTTTTTTTTTTTTTAAAAAGGACACATCCAAAGATCTGGATAATAAATTATTTGCGTTTCCTAAGAAACTTTTTTTTTTCCTTTTTTTTTTCTTTCTTATTTGCCTCGTTAAGCTGCCTGAAGCCTTTGACAGGAGTTAAGCCGTTCGCCTGGATTGAACTCGTCTCTTCAACGCAGAAATGCTATTAAAGGAGGAGGAGGGGAACCCAAAAGAAGAAGGAAAAGGAAAGCCCTCATCCCGACTCAAGAAGCCCTAATTCCTCCCCGTGCCATGAGGAGGAGGAAGAGGAATGCTGCGTAACACTTGGATTGCTTGTAAACGCTGAGGACGGGTCTCTAAGGCTGACAGTGATGTGGGGAGGCAGGAGGAGCGACGGCCTCCGTCCTTCCTCGCTCAGGATGGACGTGCCTCTCCCCCCAGACGTCGGGGAAGGACCCCTCCTCACCCCCTGTTTCGTCCTCCCGGCCCACCAGCCGTGGGAGCATCATCAGCAGTCCCCCTCTGTGGCCATGACCACCAGCATCTCGCTCTTGCCCATCTCCTCTAAGGCACTGGCCAGGGTGTTGAGGTCACCGTCGTCCTGGTGCTCGGCTTCCCACAAGTCCAGGAGCACCCCGGTGGGGCTGGCTTTGGTGGCAAAGTAGTTCAGATACCTGAGGAGGAGAAGCACAGGAGGACCAGGTTGGTGTGGTGCCCTTCTGGGGTGGAAGGAGGGAGGATGCCAGAGCAGCGAACCTGTTTGCAACACGAACCATGGCAAGAATGCCATAACGCAAACGCCAAAGCCCTCGAGATGCCATCTTCAACTTTTATGCAGAGCTGGCATTCATGAAAAAGCAATGTAAGCTTTGTTTTGCTGAGGTTACCCTCCCTGCCTTCAGTCCTCAGGGTGAACCCAGGCAGGAACAACATGGCCCTGGTCCCAGGGCCATTCCAAGTACCAAGAGACCCACAGATGGATCTCAGAATGGTTTGGGTTGGAAGGGACTTTAAAGACTATCTTGCTCCTCCCCCCTGCCATGGGCAGGGACACCTTCCACTAGCCCAAGTTGCTCCACACCCTGTCCAGCCTGGCCTTGAACACTTCCAGGGATGGGGCAGCCACAGCTTGTGTGGGTAACGTGTGCCAGGGCCTCCCCACCCTCACAGGGAAGGATTTCTTCCAAATATCTAATTAAAAGCTCTCCTCTTTCAGTTTTAAATTGTATCCATGGATAGAGATGGATATAACTATGCAGAGCTATACCCATAATTATGGGTGTACCTACTGAGCTGGACATAAACCTCACTGGGGCCTGCATCATAGAGGCAGCACAGAGTGAAGCTCCCCTGCCTGGAGCACAGCAGTGGAGAACAAAGCACAGGGACACCCACCGGTCCATGGAGAGCTTCTGGGCAAGAAGTCTCCAGTCGTTTCCCCTGGAGCTGGGAGCATCCAGGCTGTTGCAGATCTTCTGCCGGATGGAGAGGGGGATTTTGAAGGCGTAGGGTCCGACCTGGGTGGTGGGGGTGGCACCACTGTGGTGGGAGCGGAGGGTGTCGAAGGAGCTGGAGTGCTGCAAGGGGAAGGACAGGGAGAGATGTTGCAGCACAGAGCTGAAATACCAGAGCGTGTCCCCTCGTCTCCCCTGCCACACCTCCTCAGTGCTCACCTCTCCCAGCGTGATGTGCAGCTGGAAGATCTGCCCTTCCCCTTCCACCTGCCGGACACAGATCTTGCAGGTGAGCTCAGTGGAGGCCTGGCTGTACCTCTCCAGGGTGAAGGTGCAGTGCAGGGCTCGCTGGCTGCCGCTCCAGATGTGATAGAAGGGGATTTCCTGCAGGCCACCAAAGCACGGGCTCAGCCAAGGCTCCAGCAGCTCCCCTGGGAGATCCCACCTCCTCCAGCCACCCCATGAGGGATGAGATGGGACAGTGGGACCCCACAGTGAGCATCCCATCAAAAAGACCAGAAAACCAGTCCCCCTTTCTCCCCCATCCCTTTGGGAAACAACTCTGGAGATAAAAGCTGGGCACCCCCAACCCTGTGGTGCCTGGCTGAAGGTGGTGCTGCCATTCTGGGCCCCTGTCTGCCCCCCTTCAGCCCCTCACCTGGTACTTGGCCAGCAGCTTGCTCCTCCACAGGGCGTGGGGGATGTCGTGGATGGAGAGACGCAGGTTGTGGTAGCTGTCCTTGAAGGGCAGGGGCTTGGGCTCCTCCAGCAGGTACCCTCCCAGTGTCCTCTCCAGCTCCAGCACCTCCTGTGGGCAGTGGCCCAGACAGCGTGAGACCCAGGAGAAGGGCAGGGGCTGCTCCTCTGCCCACCTCCATGCCCAAAGCCAGCCACGGAGCAGGGAGAGGAGCTGCCAGGAAGAGCCAGCAGCAGCAACAAGCCATGGAGAGCAGCTTTTGCCACCCCAGCAGAACTTGCCAATTCGTCTCATGCACCAGCCCCACCTAAAACTTGAATTTTATAATGTGAGATTCCATAAATGCCTCCGTACTCCTGCAAAGGTCCAGCACAAGGGTCAGAGACTCCTTTGAAGGGTGCCACCCTATTTGTCTTTAACACCATCCCGCTATCACACCAGCAGCTTTTAGGAGAAAAAGACAGTCTGGGAGCCAGAGTGCTGCCTACGTTCCCTTCTAGAGGCACCACAGCGATCCTGACAGGATGCACAGGACAGGTCACAGGGAATCACAGAGCCACCACACCAGTGGTCCAGGTAGCCAAAGCATCGAAACTCCAGCTTCCCGTGCTGCACTGGATGGTGTCTATATCACAAAACACTCCCAAGGAGGGGACAGACACGGATCCATGCAGGAATAAGAGGATCTACAGAAAACTGAGGTAAATCACAGTTTTCTGTGCAGCGGAGAGAAAACCCACCCATGGGCAGCCCAGCCTCTCATGGAATGCCTGCAGGAAGGGGTTCCAGCAGAGGAGACAAGCAACGCCCTCATTGTTTCCTTCGGAGAGCGCGCGGAAGGACAGGGAAAGCAGTAAACACCTTATTATTTCACTTTGTGGTCACTTTGCAGGCAGTTGCATCAGGTTGTCTGCTCCCTGGGGCCAGGCCACCCTGAGAGGCACCAGGCAGCATCTTGCTGCCAGCACAAACAGCCTTGGGAAGGTGATATTTACCTTCAGAGCATCTGGCGTGTCCTCCAAGCAGTAGACCTTGAGGCTGTACTCCAGGGAGGTGCAAACGGTGGGGGCAAAGATGGCCAGCTGGAGCCTCTTGATGGCTGACCTGGAGTAGGACTCTCCCACGAAGACGTAGGTGCCCAGCTGGTCTAGCAAAATGTGGCAGGACTTGGCTTCCAGCTGGCAGTAGCAGGGAGTGTTGAGGGTCTCCTCATCCAGGGTCACAACTTCCTACAGATGGGACACCAAGGCTGGGGGTCAGCCCATGGTCCCGAGGGCTTGTGTCCCTCAACGCTGACGGTTTCTGGTGGCCACTGGGCTGGGTTCCCACCTTACCTCCCAGTTTCCCTGGTGGGACTGTGTTTTCAGCTGGTAGATCCAATCTGAGGAGCCAATGTCAGCACAGTGGGGAATGGTCAGGACGACAGGGCGGCACAGGAGCAAGCCAGTGGGTCCACAGGTCACTGCCGGGCTAAGCACCGTCTGCGTGCCCTCGGAGGGCAGGCTGGGGAGGGAGAGGGGACACTGGTTGGAAAGGGAACTCCACGGTGGCCAACAAGGAGCGGACATGAGGGTGGCACCGGGTGACTTACAGGGCACTCTCTGCCTTGTTGAGGACCAGGTACATCTCATAGAACTTCCCCTGGGGGATGGCCCCGTGGGGCACCAGCAGGCTCACCCCTGGAATGGAACACATAGGTGGTGTTAGTCCCAAAAAGAGGGAGAAGCCACGCTCCCTCCCCCTGGACACCCAGCACCAGGACAGCAGGCAGCTAGGGCAGCCCAGAGAGAAACACTTCCAGATCAGAAAATCATGGAATGTTTTGGGTTGGAAGGGACCTTAAAGATCATTTTGTTCCAACCCTCTTGCCACAGGCAGGGAAACCTTTCACTAGATGAGGTTGCTCAGAGCCCCACCCAGCCTGGCCTTGGACACTTCCAGGGATGGGGCAGCCACAGCTTCTCTGGGATGGCCCACAGCTACACCACTCGCAGGGATGAGCCAGGCCAGTGCGTGAGGAAGAAAATCCTAATCTTTGGATCTTTTTGCAAGGTGCTGGCCCTGGATCAATGGCAGGGAAAGGCCAAGTGAAACCCAAGGAGGCTGTGACCTCCAGCCTGAGATGCCTGGATTGGGAATGGCTTTCTTCCCCAAGCCAGCTTTGGGACAGCAAAAGGCTGCTCACAGCAGGCAAGTTTCCTGGGACAAGAGCAACCCCTTGATCGTTCAGCAGCCAAAAAGTCCCTCCTCTCAGCCCGGGGCTTACCAGTGCCTGGCACGGTGAGCCTTCCCCCCAGGTAGCCAAACGTGCCGCTGGCGCTGTAGCCGTGCTCCCGGGGCAAGCCGAGGAGGTGCTGTGAGCCAAGGGCTTTGCTCCGCACGTTCCCGAAGTGCCCCTCCCTGGCAGCGTCCCCCGGGTAGGTGCCGCTGGTGGGGACCCCCCCCAGCAGGTCCGTGCCGTCGTGCAGCCCCGGCGAGGAGGAGGAGGCGGTGGAGGAGTTGTACACCTTGATCTTGAGGTTGGGCAGGGGGTCCAGTAGGGGCGAGTTGGTCATGGGGATCTTGTCGGAGGAGTCCTGCAGGGCGTACATGGGGCCGCGGTACAGCCCCGCACTGGCCGTCAGGTCCGGCTGCATCGAGGGGTGCAGCAGCTGGGGGTTGTCTGGGGGAGAAGGAAACACAGGTGGGATGAAGACAGAGGAGGAAACAAGGGGTTGGGAAAGTACTGCTTGAGTGGAGGAGGTCACAGAATCCTAAAATGGTTTGGGTTGGAAAGGACCTTCAGGATTATCTAGTTCCAACCCCTCTGCCACGGGCAGGGACACCTTCCATCAGACCAGGCTGCTCAAAGCTTTGCACTAGTTTCCTCCCATCACGGAGCCCTCAACCTTCAGAAATCAGCACATTCCCCAAGGAAAACGGGGCTGTGGCTCTCACCGTGCCGCGAGGTCTTGAAGTTGACAGGGTGGAATCCTCCGGTGAGAGCGGCTGACGAGTCCGTGATGTCCGTGTCGAAATCCCGGCATCTCCTCCGGTACACCACCACCCCCACAGCCATGAGGATCACGATGAAGACAAAAATGGCCACCACCAGCCCAGCGTACAGGGCCACGTCGCCTGTGGCCTCCAGCACTGGGAGGGATTAAGAGGCGGATGTGAAAAAAGGAGCATGAGAAATGCACGTCAGGACCCACCAGCGCTCCCCAAACCCTACCACTGACTCAGGCACGAAGGGGAAGATGCGTACTGGGCCTGCTGGGAAGGCTGGCAGGAGGATGGAGGGTGTTTTCTATGAGCAAGAAGTCTAGAGTGATGGCAGAGAATGAGATGGAGGTGAAGCCCTCAGGCCTTTGGAGGACACCTGGCCACAGCTCATGCTAACTTCACCTGAGCACCAAGGATCCCAGAAACAATAGATCTGTGCAGCTCAGGTTCATGATAGCCCTCACAGCCTAACAGAGACAACCCTGAGGAGTACATAGGAGTTTTGGGATGGGCTTTAGTTGCTCCCTCTTCCCACCCTGTCCTTGCCAAGGAGCCCAACCATAGATGCAACAGAACAAAACCAAAGAAACAAACAGAAAAAAAATGGCCATGAAATGAGCACTTACGGTGGCTTTTGGGTTCACTTAGAACTCTTTTATCTGTTAGGAAAACAAAGTCAGAAAAAAAAATGGTGAAGGTGATGATGGGGATGAGATGAAGCAGAAAGTGGGGTGAAGCCAGCCTGGGGGCACGGGACATCAGCATTGTTCCCCAGGGCATGCCAACAGCCAGGCAGAAGCACAGTGACAAGGGTATCCCCATGCCCAGGCAGGCCCTGGGACGCATGTCCCTATCTAACAGGACTTTGGAAATATCTGGCCATGGCAGCATTAAAGGGGACAGTGGTGTCACACAGCAGCAGGTGGCAGCATTGGCTGCCTTCAGCATGCCCACTCATAGCACAGCAGCACCATTATCTTCATCACTGGTTTGCTTCCCTTAACACCCAGCTCCAGAGCTCCTACCCAGCAACGACCCAGGGCAGGTGTTGTCATGGTGCGGCTGAGAAACCCCTTCTGCTTTGCCCCCACTAACCACAACCAGTCTTATTTCAGCCGAGACCCCAAACCTAGAGGGGGTGTCAATGCCATTGGGACATTTAGATCCCACCAAAAACCCCCAGTATTTCTTTCCTCCAGGTGAGAACTAGCTTTGGGACGGGTGAGTCTGCCTGAAAACACCTTGTTAAAGACACAACTTAAACCCCAGGTGCCAGCGGTGCTGCTCCACCGGCTTGGAGGCGCAGCCAGCGACAGCGTGGCCAAGCGCCAGAGCAGCGTGGCCAGTGGCACCACGCGCCTGTGCCCGCCTGCCCAGGTACTCACTCTGCAGGCAGAGCCCGTCGGTGCAGTTTTTGGAGTCCAGGAGCCCCCCACTGCAGTCCTTGCCGCCGTTGCGGGGGGCCGGGGCGGCGCACTCGCGGCTGCGCCAGTGTGTGCACTCGGTGCTGCACGCCGACCACTTGCTCCACTCCGTCCACGCGCCGTCCACTGCGGGACACCCAACACAGGAGCATCAGGAAAAGCCCTGGCACAGGCCCCAGGGGCTCATTTCCTAGTGCTGGAATGGCACTGGCAGCACAAAGGGGCTCCCCTTGCGGAGTGTTATCCCAGCGCATCTGGCCCTGCTGCTGTCTGGGGAGGGTAACTGAGACACCCCCCGCTTTTTGAGACTAGAACAGGGTAGAATCATAGAATGGTTTGGGTTTGAAGAGACATTAAAAATCATCTCTTTCCAACCCCCTGCCGTGGGCAGGAGCATGTTCCACTAGCCCAGGTTGCTCCAAGCCCTGTCCAACCTGGCCTTGGACACTTCCAGGAATGGGGCAGCCACAGCTTCTCTGGGCAACCTGTGCAGGGCCTCACCACCCTCAGAGGCAAGAATTCCTTACCAGTATCTAATCTAAACGTACCCTCTGTCAGTGGGAAGCCATTCCCCCTTGCCCTGTCACTCCAGGCCCTTGTAAACAGTCTCTCTCTATTTTCCCTGCTGGCCCCTTCAGACACCGAAGGCCACAATTAGGACCCCTCAAAGCATCCTCTTTTCCAGGCTAAACAATCCCAACTCTCCCAGCCTTTCCTCACAGGAGAGGTGCTCCCTCCCTCTGGTTATCTTGGTGGACTCGCTCCAAGAGGTCAATGTCCTTCCTGTGCCGGGGACCCCGGAGCTGGATGCAGTACTCCAGGTGGGTGCTTTGGACTGGGTCTCCTGAGCCTTTGTCTCCTTGGGATGCACTGGGAGCAGAGCTGGGCCATTCCACCCGGGGCACGGGCAGAATGGGCACTTCAGGTTGCGAACCTGCCTTACCTGGGCAGAGGGTGGTGCAGGTGATTTTCTGGAAAGGCTGCCCGTCACAGAAGGAGCCACCGTTCAGCGGCGCGGGGTTGGTGCAGGTCCGGGTGCGCTTCTGCCAGCCCCGGCCACAGCGGTTGTTGCAAGGAGACCACTCGGACCAGGTGGACCAGCCACCGTTCACTGCAGGAGGAGATGGACAGCGCTAGCACCAGAGCCCAGTTCAGCAGGGACAGCAGCTAAGCCTCGGCTTCTTACATCTGTGACCCCCTCGTACAGCTCCCTCTCATGAAAAGCAAATCACAAGACTCATTGTCATGTATCCCACCTCACGCCCAAGGTGCTCAAGCCTTTTGGCTGAGCCCTTTGGGATAAAGCTTTGGTCCTTTCTCCACCTGGCAAATATTTTTGTGCCTGGCCCCGACAAGATCTTTGGTTTCATAGCCAAGTTCAGCCAAACGCAGCTTTTCAGCTGCTTTGAGAGTTAAAGCAATCTGGCTGGGTCCAGCCTCCACCCACCTTCCTACCCAACAGAGAAGGCTTGGAAATACCTCCGTCCCTGCACCTCAGAACCTCCCCTAACAGGCTGTGCAAGCTATAAGTGGCTCCTGTTCTGCAGATATTGGTCATTACCTAATTTCATGCACTAATTTAATTCACTCCTACCAATCCCAGAAAGTGCCCATGTTCCCCCCTGGCCTGTGGGCATGGCCAGCAGCAAAGGTCCCCCCCCTGGAGCGAGGGCCGGTACCGTAGACGATGACAGCGGCCGTGGTGCTCCGGCGCTTGGCCACGATGTTCTTGGCCATGCAGGTGTAATTAGCAGTGTCCAGGAGCCGGGCCTGCTTGATGATGAGGTTGTGGTCGATGGTGATCAGGAAGTTGGTGTCCTGGGAGGGGTCAATCACGTCCTCGTTCCTCAGCCACTCCACCTGGCAGTAAAGGAAGGGGTGGGTGAGGAGGGTGATTGAGCCATCACTGAGACCATCCTCAGCACCTCGACCACTGACTGGCCCACCTTGCCTCTGACTGTATTTATTTCTCCTTAAAAAACTTAAAAGTCTGGGGCACCGTGGCTACCACCACTGCACAGCTCTCAGAGGCTGACAGAGCTCTGGGCACAAAAAGCTCCACCACTTTGGCAGGGAAACCCATCCACACTGACTTTCCCAGCCGTCCTCTGCTCCCACTGGTGACTGCTCCCCTTCAGCCAACTCATTGGGCTGAAGATTTTCCCTCTGAAAGGGTTTAAGGGCACCCCGGGAAGAGTGAGGGAGGTGTTCTGAGCAGGTGCTGAGCTAACGAGTGTTACTAGATGTCACAGCAACAGATCCAGTGCCCAGAATAAACCTTTCTGCTGCACAGTGAGAGCTGACGCTCTCGGCACGAGGCCATCCATCACGGCCACAAGCCATGTGCAAGGACGTGCCCTGGGAAAGGAGGGGACACCCCAGCCATCAGAGTGGCACTCCTCGGGGCTGTGGAGGCGCTCACCTCGGCCTGTGGGACACCCTCAGGTGGGCGGCACTGCAGCAGGACCTCGTGCTCCAGCGGGACCTCCTTGCCCAGCGGCTCCTGGTCAAAGTTCTTTCGTAGGTCTGGCAGGGAAAGGAAAATCCAGGCGTTACCAGCCCTGCTGCAGGAGCAGGGCAACTGCCAAAACTTTGGTGGGAGCCTCAGCACCAAGCTCCCACGAGTCAGGAAATCCCTCTGGCCTAGCACAGCCAGAGCAAAATGTGTCCTGGGAGGAAGGAGCTGGAGAATCATGTTTTCCAGGATGGATTTGGGCAGCATGTAGTGCTCAAGGACAGTATCTTTCCTCCTTCACATTGTTGCAAGCTTATACCCCATCCTGTCATTTCCTTTTGGGACTAAACCTCAGCTTCACCACTGTTTCTTCATCCCCCCCATTTCCTTCCCCCTCTGGACCTTGCTCCAGGACCCTCTTTTCGTGAAGTGGGAAAATGAGATTTGCACAATAGTTCAGCTCCCATATCAGTGCTGAAGAGAATTCCCAGATTTCAGGGCTAAGGGGGTTTGTTGCTCAGCTCTGCCTAGTTGGTCCTGGCTAAGCCACATCCCCAGACTTGCTGGAAATGTGGCCATTGCACTCCAGGGGGGAATGGCTGCTCAGGAAAAGCCGGGCTTGCTCCGCAAGGGGCAGGACAGTGTTTTGGGGAAGGAGGGAGGCGACCAGCAGAGCCCCTCGGGATGTGGGATATACATGGCTGTGTCCTGCTCCAGAGCCTTGGAAGGAGCAGAAGCATCACTAGATGGTGCTGCAATCCTCTGCTACAGCTCCAGCCCTCTCTGTGCGGCTCCCGAACCCTCACTTCATCTCATCTGCTCTGAAAAAACACCATGTGTTCAAGGCCAGATTGGATGTGACTTTGGGCAGCCTGGTCTAGTGGAAGGTGTCCCTGCCCATGGCAGGGGGGGTTGGAATGAGATGAGTTTTAAGGTCTCTTCTAACCCAAACCATTCACTGATCCTCTGATCCCATGATTTTCCCTGTTCAGACTAAACCCTTCAGCAGATTCATCATCCCTCTCCGTTTTGGATAACACGTGGGATTATTAGCCTTCTAATAGCAAAATCCGTTTGGGGCTGGAGAATCCTGGCTGTTCTGCTATGGCTTTGCCATCTCATTTGCTAATCGAGCAAACTGGGGCGGGAACAGCCCGATTAACCCGCCCTTAGTCAGGCTGACACCCCCAAACAGCAGCTCAGAGAAGTGACATATGACAGCAGGGACTTCGGGGACACTGAGCCGCTGATTCAGGCAGAGCGTGCAAGGTGCTATCCTCGGGTTATTAGGGATAATAAAGAACTGGGGAGAGCTGAGCTGACGGGCACTGCGGCATTAACCCAGGTAGTGCCACGGCCTCTCGCCCAGGCACGGAGGGACGACGTCACTCAGAAACAAAGCTGGAGCTGGGATGGGGCGCGAAGACCAGGGCCGTCCAGCAAGGATGGGTCGTTCCTGAGCGATCAAAAAGTGATTTCAACAGGGACCCAGCTTTTGGAGACGGGCAACCCCGCGGCAGCAAACGCGGCACATCCCAGGCACTTACACGCTATGCGGACGTAGGCGCGGCGGCTCTTGGTGGTGCCCGCCGAGCTCCAGGCCACGCACTGGCACCAGTAATCCTCCAAGCCAAAGAGCTCCTCCACCTGCTGCCGGGAGACCTCGATCTGCACCTCCCGCACCAGCATCCCTGGAAGGGGAGAGAGGGACGGCATCAGCTGGGCAGGAGCATCCGGGAGGAGGGGAACCGAGGCAGCACCCGAGAGGGATGGTGGACGTGCAAAGCTTGGGGACAGAGGGCATCTCATCTGGGGATGGCACCTCTGCAAATCAGGGGGGCAGTTCCCTCCGGAGGGTGACTTGGATTTGAAGCCAGGGCAATGGATCCCGTGGAATTGTCTCTTTTTGTTGCCTCCCAGTCTGACTGAGCAGCACCAGGACCTCTCCACCATTTCTAGAGGCATCACCCTCCTCCACCAGCTCTCTCCCACGTCACCAACATCCCTGCCCGGACCCCTTCCCGCCCCCCAGGATTTGAAGGATGCCTCCCAGGCTTTGTTGCAGGGAGAAACTATCCCTGTCAGTGCCACTTAAATACAAATATAACAAGACATATGGAAGATCTTAAGGCAATCACCCTGGCCATGGCAGGGGTGTGGTGACAAAGGTGACACCACCATGTTCAGGACACGCTGAAGCATCAGTGGCCATCACCAAGGGCAGGAGGGACTCAGGGCTTACTTTTCCTTATTTTAAGCAATACCTGCCCTTTTTTTTGCAGTTTCTATTTTAAAAAGGCCTCAATTTCACGGCGATGGAGTGCCGCATGCTCCCCAGCTGTAATTTTGTTACAGCTCGCTCCCAGCGCTGTGAGGAGCAATTACTGTCTCTCTGCCACCTTCCTGCAGAAGAGCTGACAAGGAAATACAATTTATTTTGTCTCTATTCAGGGGAAAAAAAAAAAAAAAACAACAAACCAAACAACAAAACAAACCAAAGAAAAGGTATTTGGGCCAAGTGCTTTTGGGAAACTTAGGGTTTTTAGAAGGACCCAGGATGGAGATGGCTCAAACACATCTTGTCTATCTGGAAAGCTCCAGTGGGGTGGGTTGAGCAGCCTTGGAAAGGTGGGGAGCATCCTGCAAATGTCCTATTTCTGTCCCCCTGAAACCAATGACTGCCCAAAACTGTAGGCTGAGCTCAAGGCTCACAGGAGTCACTACCTAAGGGCTCCCAGGCATCCAAACCCGGCCGCTCTTCCCGCCCGGCCCTTCTCGCCCAGCTGAATTATCCTCCCTGACTTGGCCTATTTTTGCTTTCTTCCACATGAAATGTTTTGGATCAGACGCAGACAGAGCATTACTGAGCCGGGCTCATTCAAGACACGTCATCCTGAAAGTTCCCTTTTTTTCCCTCCCCCTTCTTAAAGGTCCCTTTTTCCAAGCTTTTAACCAAGGGCACTTAAAAACTAACCGTGTTAACCTGTGCCTTTGTGCCCAGCTCTGCCCTGTGCCCTTCACAGCAGCTTTCCTGACCAAGGCCAGGCGCTGCAAATGCAGATTTTTTAGCATGTTAAACCACTTTGGTTCCAGCTCCTTTTTTCTCAGGGAAGCTGCCGGGCTTTTACATGCACGGCATCACCTTCGCGCTGTTGGTCTGTTCCCTGATAGCAGCAATACCACCTTTGAAGCCTGGATGAAGGTGGTGTGCGCTGTTTCCTCCCCAGATTGCTGGGAGGGCCCAAGGAGAACGAGTTTCTCTTGCACCAGGTTTCCCAGATGGATGCTCCATTCCTGGGAGTGTTGCAGGCCAGGTTGGATGGGGCTTGGAGCAACCTGCTCTAGGGGAAGGTGTCTGCCCATGGCAGGGGATGGAACTGGATGACCTTTAAGGTCTCTTCCAACCCAAACCATTCTGGGATTACATGTCTATGAAATATAGTGGGTTTTTTCCACGTTGCACATCAGTAAGCCATGAAACTCCCTGCTGTAGGGCACTGGGATGATCCAGAGGAGAAATGAGTCCTAACAGCATTCAGACAAATTAACAAGTGGGGGATTCATCTAGGGCTGGACCACACTGCTCAGATACTGGCACTGGAGCAGGGAGTCCCTAATCATGGACAGCAGAAAGCCGGGAGAGTGACAGAGCAGGCTCCATCGTCGCCTGCTTGTCCTGCTTCAGTGCTCTTCCCCTGAGCATCCTCCACTGCCATGCACAGGGCACAGGGACCTTTGGCTCAACCCAGCGTGGCCAGATGTTATAAATAAATTCAAAACCCCTCAGCAAAGGCTGCTCGGTCACTGACCAGCTCTGACTCTGCCCTGGAGTGGTCAGGGTTTCAACTCTGGCCTCTGCAAGAGCTGCAAGGTGGAGATGCACCCTGGAAAAGATAAACGCTGTGGCCCCTGCTCCTGTCAGCCTCTGGAGAAGCAAGGGGACAGCTTTGCCCTTCAGAGAAGGCATCTGACCATCCTTCCTCTGGAAGAAAAACACTCCAGGAATAGCTGAAGCAGCTTTAGGAGGACAGGCTCAAAGAGCTGCAGGGGAAAGAAATGATCCCCCCTTTGCAGAGCAGGTTGAGGGATGGGCCCAAGCACAGACTGGCTCATGGTTAGTGCAGGATGGAGGGAGACAGAGAGATGCCAGGGAAGGGCAAGGCTGTGGGAAAAACCACAGGGACAAGGAGAGATTCTGTAAAAGTACTTGTGGCTCCTCCAGGCTGATGAAATCTCTCCACTAAGCCCAGCCTGACTTCTCAGGCCAACACCGCAGCAGTTTAAAAGGGGTGCCTGGGTTTAAAGCCCTCCAGATGCCACGTGCTCAGGGATTTGCAGAGAATAGATGTTACATGGGAACTGTGACTGTTTTCCTCCACCCCTGGTCAGACCACAGGTACCAAAACTGGCACAGAAAAGATGGGAGCTGAGCTAAAGCATCCCAATTTCAGCAAATCTACTCGATAACATGATATATCCAACCCCACACCTTGTTCTCATGCCAGGAGGTTTCAAGGCATGGACCAAGCAGCTCTGCAGAGCCCAATCCCATGGAATAAGACCACCCTAAAACACCTGAACCACCTTCTTACCCCCTGTTCCCGGCAGCCAGAAGCTGACTTATGCTCTGAGGCAGGGAAGAGCTCATTTGCCATCAAAAGGCATTTCAAATCCTACCTGCAATTGCTCTCATTACCCATTAAACACCTAATCCCTCTGCGAACCTGAGTAAGCTGCCAGCCTTTGCCACCCCTCCTGGCAATGACTCCTACGTGTTGATTAGGCACTTTGCAGGAAAGCTGTTCCATTTTTTTATCGGATTTAAACATGCTGCCTTTAAAATCCCATTTAACAAGCCCAGGTCCTGCAGGAGGGTAAGTGTGCAAGCAGGCTGGCTGAGTTCCCCAAGCTTCCAGGGGGTAATGGTGACCACAGCACCACCACTGTGCCTTCATCAATGCTCTGGAAAGTCTCCCTCTTGTTCTGCCTGGAGGAGAGCCCTCAACAGGGATGTGCATGAGGGAAAAGGGCAGAAGCACCTGGAAAGACTAGAGGGAAGGGGAGGCAGGGGGACGCTGGGGTGGGTTTGCTCACCGGTGACCTCGTCCAGGCTCTCCTTGGTGACGTGGTCGTTCTGGTTGACCCACTCCCCGTTGCACTTGAAGTAGATCTGGGTGGCAGGGTTGGCACGGCACACGAGCTCCACGGGCTTGTTCTTCACGATGTAGGCATCCTGTGGCTCCAGCAGGAAGTGAGGAAGGGTCTCCGCCGGCGCTGAGGGGAAGGAGTCGGGCAGCACCTCGCTGTACTCCAGCCCTGCCAGGGGAGCCAGAGGGTGGGGAGGTGCCCTTAGTCCCATCCCAGCAGGAATGCACCTCCTGCCTACACCGCTTCATCCCTTCCTGTCCTTCCCCAGGACTGCACTGCACACGGTGGTGTCACCAACAGCCCTTGCTGAGGATGCTTGGGAAAGCAAAAGAGGGATGGAGGGTCTCCCAAAACCAGAAAAGCAAATCCCTGCTAGATAGAGAGCTGCGGGGTACATCCTGTTTTTGCCCGGGTACCAGCCTCTCATCCACACTCTGAGCCCACAGCCTGGGTGATCTCACTAGAGGACACCATGAAGGAAAAAGCAGAACAAACCCAGGTTCAGGGATGCTGATGGGGACACTGAGAGGCTTGACAGGGGCTGGTGTCCCCCACCCCAGGTCTGCTCCTCACAGCCCCGAGGAATGCACAGGTATGCCCCAGGCAAAATGCTGGCAGGGCTCAGTGCTGGGAATGCTGACCATATCCCAGCACAAATCTCAGACATCCAGTGTGAGATCCACATCTTCGGTGGAGCTGCATTTGGGATCCCAGGCCCCTGTCAACACTCGGATTTCATCAGCATCACACAACAGGTGAGTGATCGCTTCCAGCCCAGCCACCTCCAGAGAATATCACCCAAAGGTGCCACCAGGATTCACACTCTCCCCCCCCAGAAACCAGGGGTCAGTGACCTGGGGACCTCCACCTTCCCCCTTTTTTGCTTTCAAAAGCCATCTAAATGCAAAAATAATGCACCTCAGTGCTCACACAGGGACATAGTCCCTGAGGAGTGGGAACCTCAGGGTGGCTCATCCCCAGCAGCAGCTTGGGAAGATGCTGCAACTGATGCTGAGCATCATCTGCAGGAAGCCTGTTTCCAGCCATTTCACCCATTAAGATCAAACCCAAATATCACAGGACTAATAGAAAAATCCACAGAGGTGCAGTGGGATGCTACTGCTTAACCTGTTGTTCCTGGGAATCTCACTAGCAGTCAGGTCACATCACAAGGCTTTTCTTTACACCCAAAGGAGTTATGAGCTTTTCCTCCTCCTCTCTTCCCTCAGCCAGAGCTGTGATTCTCAACTCCAGGCACTGCAGCGTGCAGGAAAACAGTAAATATCCCCAGCCCCGCGATAACATCTCCAGAGCTGGCAGGGAAAAGAAAGGAGCCCACTCCCTTCATCACCCTTGGCAAGGAATGGTGCTGCACAGAGAGAATCAAAATCCCAAGACGCGAGGAGGAGGAGGAGGAAGAAGAGAAAAAAAATAAATATAATCAGATGCATCGAGAAAACAAGATGACCAAGCTGCCTCCTGAGCAAAAATCAGTGAGGGGAAAAAAAAATGCACGAGGTCAGTCGTTTAAAATCCATTTAGGAAAATTGACTTTCCATTTCCATTTAACACAGCACTAAGGGAGAGCGGTAGGACATTTGTCATAATCCATTAACTGCTCTTTTGGAAACAATGAATTAAACTCCGGGCTAATTTCTCTCTCTCTGCTTGGCTCTTCCCCACCTCTCTGCTGCTGGTTATTTCCTCCCCCATCTCGTTTGCAGGCCTGTGATTTTCCCAGGCCCTGCGGTGGGCAGGGGGACAGGGAATGCCGAGGTGTGAGCCCCTCACCCTGAGCAGTCCCACACTGCCCTCTGTGCCCACCTCAGGTCCCCAGTCCTGCTCTCCCTCTCCTGCTGAGCAGCCTCTTGCCTGTGTCCCAGCAGCAAATATCCCTTATTTTTATTCTTATTTTGTTTTTTAAGTTACTACTCAATTTTTCATCCGCTGAGTTGTTGTTTTGTTGGTCGTTTGCTGGGTTTTTCTATTTCCAAAACCGCTTCGATGCCACAAATCTAAATTCTCTGGCAAAGAGGGCTGGCAGGAGATAATCTAACTGGCAACAGAGGCAGCCAACAAAACTTCACTCCTGGGCTCGTGTGAAAACCTCCCTGAAGTGATGCTCCCTGCATCCCTGTGCCATGCAGCCTGCAAAGTCACACCTGAACTTGGCAGCTGGGAAAGGGCACAGGCACCCTCCAAAAATCCACCTGGGGGCTTGCTGGCCACCCATCCCCAGGGCAGGGGCGGCTCCTGGGTTTTGTTTAATAAGAATGACCCACAAAGCCTCAATGTCCCTAAAGAAGCCAAATTCCAGAAGGTCCTTCCCCCGTGGAGGTGACACCCCAAAGTGCACATCCCTGATCCCAAACCATGGGCCAGGAGAGGTCCTCCTCCAGCAGTCAACACCAAAGACATGTTTTCTTCCACCTCAGTGCCACTTTGGTGATGCTAAACAAGACTTCAGGTCATCCGAGAGGATCTGGGAGCGGGGAGGGGATGAGTCACGGCCGGATGGGGATGAAAATGCCGGGTTTGTGACTCACCCGTGATCATCTGCAGTGGGATGGGTGATGCTCCAGGCTGTAGTGGGAGCCACCTTGGCCCCCCAGCTAGGGTTTGGGGGTGAAACACCCCTGGAGGTACCAAAAACCTGCTGGGTCCCATCCGGGCCCCTGCTCCAAGATGGGGGGGTCTGCCCAAATAAATGCTGGGGGGTCTCAAGCTCAACACTTCAGGTTGTTCTCATAGAGGCACAGTGGCTTTGGGGACGAGGGTGGTTGGAATAGGATGTTGTCCCCAGACCCAGCATCTGCTTTTGGTGGCTATAAAAACCGGCCCCATTTAAGGTTTGAACCCAAAACACCTGAACCTTTAAAGCAAAGAGCATCCTGGCTGCTGGGAGAGTTGAAATCCTGCAAACTCATGACATCTGAGAGATCTTTTATTTCTGGCCAAGAGAGATGTGGGGCCAAAAAAAGGAGCTCTAATGGGAGACAGGGGAAAAGGATGATGGTTTATTTGTGGCAGACTCACAACTGGGGCCATGCCATGGAGCCCCAACCCCACAGATCCCTCAGGCTCATGGATGCGAGCAAATCAAGGGTGAGGATGATTTCTCCACCCAGAAATCCAGCTGAAAAAAATAAAGCCATGTGCAGCTGGGCAGGGCGTTTTTCTCCAGCATGACACGGCCACTAGTATTTAAACGAGCTGGGGAAGAATTAAGGCATAGGAACAACAGGGACTTTGGATGAGAAAAGGGAGGAGAACCATGCTGGGAACATTTATCATAAGCCATCAACCCAGCCTTTCATCCCCCTTCCCGACGCCCGGCCACCCGCCGCATGGGAAACCTCTCGCTCGGCTAACATGCACCGGGGGGGGCCCCCAAAAATTCCACATGCAGCCGGTGGGGGGGAAACACACGGCTGCTTGTGCCATGTGGAGGAACAACTGCTGCTCCTTCTGCCCTGACTATCCAGCACCAACTGCAAAACACCCCAAAAATAGAAGCACTTTCCCAATGGTGCAACCCCCTCTCACCTCCACAGAGGCCACCTCTGCTCTGCCACCTGAGGTGACACTTTGGCCCACTGACCACAGGAGAAGCGCACACAGGAGGTGCTTTTGCATGGGAAAGCAGGAGAGGAGCCCTGCACAGCCGGGATTTCCAGTCCCGCAATCAGACAAGCAATAAAACTCCCAGCAGCGACAAACTAATAAATATTTGAGCGCGCGCTCGGCTGACTGCGATCATCATCTCCCTGGCAGACGTCTACAGGGGGTTCCCATCTGCCGGCTTCCCTCCTTCCCGCTGGAGGTGGGTGCCTGCTTCCCAGCTCTCTTTTGGTTTTTTTTGTGGGGTTTTTTGT
>VZRE01003677.1:279840-303996 GCA_013396775.1 Cephalopterus ornatus
TTCAGTACTCCAGACAGAGACTTCCGTACTCGATATGATTTTTGGGGGGGTGGGGGCAAAAGGCAAGGAGGGAGCAGCTCCCGGCTCGACCCCCGGGACCAAACCCTGAGGCCTTGAGGATGAGTGTGGTGGGAGCAGCAAGGCGGGAAAGGGAGGAGGAAAACAGGCACTGAGGACTTCTTTCCTCTCCCCATCCCTCATCACACGTTTTAATCCGCCGGGCTTGAGCTGGATTATCCGCAGCATCTGTTCCCTGGGGGGTGATCTGCAGATGTTTGCAGCCAGCACTTGCAACTTGGTGGAAGATCAATGATCCCAAGCAACCCACCCACCCCATGGGGAGCTGCACTGGAGCTGGGATCCAGCCTTACCCTCCCTCCATCACCCCAAACCTCGGCACAAGGGATGGCAAGCCCGGAAGCAATTCCCCTGGGAAAGCAATTCCCTTTGCAGCAACCGCAGAGCAAACCTCCACAGGAAAGCGTTAAAATCCTCTCTCCTGCAATTGTTATCCCTCCAAATATTTGGAAGATTACAGGAGCATTAGTGGCTGCCCATCACCCACGGCCACCATCCCTCCCTCCCCTGTACCAGGCAGGCAGGGATGGGATGTAAGGATGTAAGGATTAAGCTGGGATGCCTGGGTTCTCCGGCTGGGTTTCTCCGGCTAAATCTCAGTGGCAGTGGACACTTAACCCCTTCTGTCTCCACCTCCCCCCATTCCCACCTGCCTCAGGGCAAGCGCTGTTTCATGGGAAGGCCTGGGAGGCAATGGTTAAACCTGCCAGGTGGGTTAAAATCCTCCTGTAGAAATGAAAAAATACACAGCAGCTTATCTCTAGCACCACAGGAGGAGAGTCATCTGCCTTCCCAATCCCCCTTCTCAATCCCTCAGCAGAGATGGGAACGGCTCTGGCTCCAGAGACCAAGATGGAGGGGATGTTCCGGCCACTGGCTTGGCTCAAGGAGGTGTCTGAAAGGCTGGAGTGGGACTCCCCCCCTCCCCAAATTCCTCCTCCTATTGCCTCCAGGGAGAACCTATGAACAGACTCATTTAGGGATTAGTGCTGTTGCCATTTATGCTCCAGCAGATTTCTATGCTGGAGCCATGGCGTGGCTCACTCCCATCCCAGAAGGCCTGTCCCACTGAGGGCATCCCCACTGCAAGCCCTGGAGGGATGCAAAGGCTTCCCACCACATTCCAGTCCATCCCTGAGCTCACGGGGAGCCAGAATCACCAGTCCAGGCCTGCCCTGTTCCCACGGGCTTTCCATCACAGACTGCCTTCCTGGTACAATTTCGTGTCCAGCGCTAACACATAGCCAAGCTTTTCATCCTTAAAAGCACCCTGAGCATCCTTCCTCCCCCAAACATCATCCTCTCTTCCCTGAGCATCCCCTTCTCATCCCACATTCAGCCTCCCACACATGTGTGGTCACCCAGCATGACACCCCATCAGTGAGGAGGTGACAGCAGCATGGGGCATCTTCAAAGGCAAAGTCTCCATGAGGTGAAGCAGTGCCGTGCCAAGCCCACTGCCCCTTCTCCAGGGATGCCTTCCATCGGAGCCACAGGAGGGAGAAAGCAGGACCCCCCAAAATACAGAGTGCCACTGAGGATGGGTTTGGCAAATTTGAATCCACTCACATCAAACTCTCTCCCTGCTGCCTCCTTGGACAGAGCCCACAAAATCCTGTGCCTGGGATTGCTCAAAGCGGGCTCAGGCACAAGCTGGGAAGCGCTGACGAAAGTGAGATGCAGGGAATGTAACAGGTCCCCAGGGCTGAGGTGGCTGATGTAACCCCCGGCCTCATTAACTCAGCGTGCCTCATTAACCTCTCCCTCCTCAGAGGGACTGAGGGGATGGGATGGGACAGACCCAAGAGAGACCAAAAAAAGCTGAGCATGGAACCTTCGGCGGGGAGCAAGGAAAAGCAGTGGTACCCGGCCTCTGGGTTCATTTGGGCTCACACTGACAAGAGGGGAAATTTAGGTTAGATTTATGGAAGGAATTCTTCCCTGTGAGGGTGGTGAGGCCCTGGCACAGGATGCCCAGAGAAGCTGTGGCTGCTCCATCCCTGGAAGTGTCCAAGGCCGGGTTGATTGGGGCTTGGAGCAACCTGGGCTAGTGGAAAGTGTCCCTGCCCAGGGAATGAGACGATCCTTAAGGTCCCTTCTAACCCAAATCATTCTATGATTCTATCTCATCTCCAGTCTGGAGCAAGGTTGGATTTTGAGATCAAAATGCCACGGGGATGATGTGCTTGTGAGATGACCATCCCCATGGCACCTGACACCTCCCCCAGACACGGTAACTCAGCAAAGGCTGGAGCACAGAAACCCAGCCCCCGGTGTGCTGCCCTGTTTGGGGCTGTGTTGGGGTCTGCAGAATGTGTTGTTCTACCTCCCTGGCCCCCAAAAAAGTGGAGCCCATCCCCTCCTGCTCCCACCAGCTGGGAAAGCATCTTAAAGCCTGGCTATGAGGGCTGCATTCGGCCTCTCCATTCTCACCAATCTTTTATTAATAACTAAACCTGGAAAGAGCCACTTTAACCTTTCCCCCAAGCACTTCTGCCTGACAAACCGGCTCCTTTTCCTCCACTGGCTGCCCTCTGCCAGGAGCTTCACAGTCCCTTTGCATCCCCTTCCTACCAAAACTGGCATCATCCAGCGCCATTCCTTTAACCCAGCTCCTCCCAGAGCCCACCCAGCTCGGGACAGACGGACAGCAGGACAGACAGGCATTTCCCAGCGGGTTAGCACTCCCTCCCACCCGGCGACAGGCAGGCTTTATAATTAAAGAGCATTCCTCCCCAGCGTGGGTAATGAGGGGGTGCACCCAGCCAGCCCTAATTACACCCTTGGAAAAAAAATAAGCAGATTCCCTTCTCTCCTGGCCAAAGGAAAAGCCTGAAGCCGACCTTCCTCGCTGCACACCTTTATTCAACCAGGACTGGATGGGGAGGGGGAAACAAAATAAGGAAAGCAAAGTCTGTGCTGAGAAAAGGCTGGGAAGGAGCAGCTGGGCAGCACCGAGGATGTTTCTGCACGCAAGGGCCTTATGGATCAAACAACACTTACTGACAAAAACATAAAAATAAATCAACTTTTTAGCTAAATTCTCAGGTCAGGTTTTTGCAAAGCAGCCTGAGGGGTAAAACAAGGGTGCCCTCACACCCAACCATAGCATCCCTGCTCATCCCACCACAGCATCCTTGGGCACCCCAACTCAGCACCCCTGCCCATCTCACGGCAGAGTTTCTGTGCCCCTGCCAGCCATGACTAAGAGGGTCCAACCCAAATCCCAACCATCCCCAACCTCCAAAAGGAGAAACACCCAGGCTCTGGCAGCAACTTTCCCTTGCTGGGAGCTGGGAAGAAAGAGATTCATCTTGTTGATTATGCATTACGCCGGAGTATTTATGGAGCCACTACTCTTTTGTTTATCTTTATGATTATTATAATCAAAGACGAAGCCTCCTGAGAAGTGTAAACAGCTGAGATCCCTTATGGTACAAACCTCTTCATTTTTCATCGTATGGATTTATAACATGACACAGGCAGATTGGAGTAAATTGTTCCTTATTTCTGGTTTAAACGGAGCAGAGCTGTGAGCTGCACAGATCCCTGTAAATACCCACGGAAAAGAGAGTGAATTAAAAAAAAAAAAAAAAAAAAAAATTGCAGAAGTCTGAAGATTAGACCTANGCAGAAAAAAAGGAGGAGGAATTATGTAGCAAATCCCTGTTACACTCTATTGTGCTCGCTTCTTTTGTGCTGTTTTATACGTTCCCTTCAGGGAAGCAGTTATGTTGGAAAACTATCTCCAAATTTCATCTCGCGCTGGTTCTTGTTACGGGCACAGACACTTCCCTTTGTGCTATTTTAATTCCATTGTCACGGTCCTCTTGTAGGGTTTGTTCTATTTACTGAGCTACAACATTATTTTTAATGGACATAATAATTATATGAACTTTTTTATTTATTTGCTTTGGCTCATAAAAGAAAAGAGCCAGCAGCGGAGAATGCAGTAACGCGCTGTTTATTCACATGTACGGCGTGTGCTGGGTTTCTGTTGTGAAAAGAATAATAATTTCAACAAGAAAGGAGAGAAGGGAAAAGAAAGCAAGGAACAAACAGGGACTTGTTGCCCTGGTTAACGCCAGAAAGTCCGAGGAATTATTAATTATCTTTCAAACTGCAGTAAACCGAGTGCAAGATGTGATCTCTCCTTGGAAAACGAAAAAAAACGGAAGGAAAAGAGGGGTCTCCTGTTCAACCGAGCAGCGCAGTTTTAAAATGCTAACTCCATGTGAAGGAAAGTTGCCCGTTTTGCAGAGAGACAGAGCAATTTCCCCTTCACCCAAATCACACACATATTTCAGGATGTAAATTCCCCAGCGTTCCCCCCGCCGAGAGCGCAACTTTCAGCTGGGGGTTCTTCTTCCCTGAACGCACAAATCTGGAGGCGACCACCTTGGCTTCGGGCACGAAAAGTGACTTTAAATTAGCAGCGAGCAGGACTGGGAACTACCCACTGCTCCTTGGGAAGAGAAGGATGCTCCGATGCCCACCAGCAGCTCTGAGCATCCTTTCCTGAACACACACATCCCACCGGACCATGAGCTGGAGGGCAGCAGCTTTCACCCTCTGAGCATCCTGACTGACAAACATCCGGGGGGGAACACAACCCAGCCAGGCTCTCTAAAAGCGGCTCACAAGGTTTGGTGGTCCTGGGTGGTGGCACTTGCGT
This sequence comes from Cephalopterus ornatus, assembly GCA_013396775.1. Lineage (NCBI taxonomy): Eukaryota > Metazoa > Chordata > Aves > Passeriformes > Cotingidae > Cephalopterus > Cephalopterus ornatus. Next base: position 284,594 of record VZRE01003677.1, read on the forward strand.
CCCAAAATCCAGAGGAGGCGGCTGTGCGCGTCCCACTCCGAGGAAGCCGATGCGGCGGCACGAGCCCAGCGAGGCAAAGGAAAAAGTTCAGGCAGCTGGCTGCAAAGAAGGGGCCTTCTTTGCAAAAGGGAGAAAAGAAGAGAAAGCTGGGGATTTTGTGTTTGGTTTTTTGGTGGGTTTTTTGCCTCTTTTTTTTTTTTTTTTTGTTTGTTCCCATCGTTTTTGTCTTTTTCTCACCCACTCTCTCCTCCCGCCAGCCCCGGGAAGCCAAAGCCGGCTGGAAGGATGCTCCCGCCGCCTCCAGCCAGCCTCTCCGCAGGCCCCTCGCCAGATGCTGCCCTACTTTTCCCGACGTTTTTCCCACTGTTCTCCCGCCGCTCGCTCGGCAGGCGTGGGCTGGGAGCAGCACCCGCTCCCCGGGACCCGCAGAACCCGCTCCCCCGTGCCAGGCACCCAGACCCAGCAGCCAGGGGTCACCTCCCGCCCTGCCAGACATTCCAATTCCGCAGGGGAAGGTGCTCAGGGCAGCGCTGCCCTGATTTGAAATCATTTTAATCTTCGCATTATTATTTTATCGTTTAAAAAAAAAACAAAAACCAAAACAACAAAAGGAAACGTCCACTCCATGCCCTGAATTCCCCATTAATTCAGCTGGGGGAGGAACATCACAAGAGCGGCTGATTAAGGTCCCTTTATTAAACAGTCTTTAAAGTTGCCCTTAATCTTTCAGATTTGTTGCTATGATGAAAAAACACAAAAACAACATAAAAAAAAAAACCCAACCAGTACAAATGGAGGCTGGTGGTAATATTTTGCCTTTCATTGTCCTTTCTCTGCCCTTTTCTTCCCTTCTCCTTTTACTGAGAGGACAAACAGAAGGAAAAAAAAGGAGGGAGAGGGAGAACAGGGATAGAAAAAGATTTAAGAGAAAAAAAATAATCCCTGCTGATGCTGAATGTCAAATAATAACATTTTTCTCTCCCCCCCCACTTTCAGCAATATCCCCATTAAAGAATAAACCCCCAAACAATCAGCGAGACTAGCTTAGAGGACAAGGCTTCCCCATCCCCTCTTCCCTGTCAGGATTTAATCCCTGAAGCCAAGAGCAGGTAGGATGGAAGGCAGGTACCCAAGACCAGGGCCTGGGGATGGGGACATCGTGGCACAGAGGGAGGTCTCCAGCAGGTTGCAAAAGGATTTTAGCAGTTACCTTGATTAGTTTTATTCCTTTCCCTGTAGACCCCGCAGCCAGCTGGGCTCCCAGCACCTCACACCTGCTTTTACAGAGAGGAAAAAAACCTGGGATTTGATTAAAGCCGGCAGGTTTTGGGATTTTTCTGGTGGGTGCCTGTTTTTGGGGCCTGGCATTGCTGCCTCGCCACCCAGAGTGGGAGCAGAAACACCCCACGCTCCATCGGAAGGAAACCCCTACAAAAAACAAAGCCTTTTCCCCTCAGTTCCCATTTCCATAGAGCTGGGAAGCCCTCAGGAGCTTCCTAGCGTTGTTTGGCACCCTCCTCCCCTCCCTGGCACTTCAATACCAGGGGACCAGTTTCTTCCTTTCTCACCACCAGGAATTTCCACCCTTTCTTCTCTGGACACTGCCCCTGTTCCCACAGCACTGAGCTTCTCTTTCCTCCCTTTGTCCTCTGGCACACACACTCCTGCTCTGCCCCAGGGACTGAACCCCAGCTCCCAGGTGGGCCAACCTCCCACCTGGGAGCATCCTTCCCTTCTCACCATGGGTACCACTTGGTGCTGGAGGTTCCAAGGCCAGAAATGCCCCAGTTTTGGGGGTCTGTGCCACTCCATGTAGGTGAGACTCCACTTGGAAGCATCCCAACTGATGCTGCAACACGTGTGGACCTACACATCAGATACACCGACACGCAAATCAACGCTCCCTCCCTCACTTTCCTCTCCCTCCCTCACCTTCCTCTCCCTCTCTTGGTGCTACAAGACCCCAAGGTATTGATAAAAACTGCCCTAAAAAATACGCAAGACTGCCGAGTTAAATAAGTTTGGGATGCTGAATCCAGATTCGTTATGGTGACAAACACGACCTCCCAAGAGGAGCACGGCTTGGGTGGATGCAGGACATCCAAGGTAGAGCAGTGAAATGGCTCTTGCAGGGCTCAGAGGCACCTCCGGGGGATGCACAGCAGAGAGAGGGACCAGAGGTGACCCAGAAAGGTCTCAAGGGAGCAGGGGCAAAGGATCACGCGTACTGGACATCATGGAAAAAGCAGGGGGAAAAAAATCACGGTGTCCCCCAGCCTCGTCCTTTTCTCCTCTCTGTCCCCCAGCGGCCACATTTCCATAAGCGATCTGCGCTAATTGCTTTAACTACGGCCGTGCTGTGGGTAATCAGAGTCATTAGGTGACCTCTGCTCCGGGAGGGCAGCAGGGCTGGTGCAGCTCCCTACGCCCAGCACCACGGGGCAGCCTCCACCCGGGGCAGGGCACGCTCCTGTATCCCTCCCCCGTGCCACAGGGATGGAGCTTGGCTCCAATTTTCTCTTCCCTGGAGCCCAATCAGTAAACGGCTCCCTCCTCCTGCCCTGCAGCGGGGAGTCTGGATCCTCCTGCCGCAGCAGGGATGGATCCTGAGGATTCCCGGCTGGACCAGCCGCCGGCAATGCCACGGCACCGGGAGCTGCCACCACGGCTGCCAGCTAGGCTGGGGCTGGAGGCGGTTGGGCTGGGTCCAAACAAACATGTACAAGCACCTCAACCCCCCCCAGATCCTCCCCAGAATGTATTTCTGAATGCAGAAAATAGGTATGGCCCCATCCCCGTCCTGGGCAGTGGGACAGGAGGGAAGAGCTGTCAGCGCCCAGGGGACGCTGGTCTCTAAGGCTAAGCGCCAGCCGTGCACCAGCCTGGATGTGCTCCCTGGCACCCCCAAAGCACCCATGGATGGCTGTGTCGAGGGGTTTAGCCTCAGAAAGTCCCTGAGGTCCTGCAGTGAGCCTCCCAAATTAACCCTGTCCTCGCTAAAGGATATGCCTCCTATGGAGACAGGCTGGGAGAGCTGGAGAAAAGAAGGCTCTGGGGAGACCTCAGAGCCCCTTCCAGTGCCTAAAGAGGTTCCAAGAGAGCTGGAGAGGGACTTGAGACAAGGGTCTGGAGGGATAGGACAAGGGGGAATGGCTTCCCACTGCCAGAGGGCACGGTTAGATGGGATATTGGGAAGGAATTGTTCCCTGTGAGGGCGGTGAGGCCCTGGCACAGGTTGCCCAGAGAAGCTGTGGCTGCCCCATCCCTGGAAATGTTCAAGGCCAGGCTGGACAGGGCTTGGAGCAACCTGGGCTAGTGGAAGATGTCCCTGCCCATGGCAGGGGCTTGGAATGAGATGATCTTTAAGGTCCCTTCCTAACCAAACCATTCCATGATGTCGACCAACATGAGCCATGTTCAACCTCCTGCAAGCACAGCTCATTATGCAAAAAAAAAAGTAATAAAAAAATGCTGCTTTAAAACACAAGCAACCCTCTCCTAAGGAGATGGGACCCCAGACCCCAGACCCCAGAGCAGTGAGGTCCCTTTCACACACTTGACATCCAGGCTGGGAGGTGTAAGGAAACATCCACGCTTCCAGGAAAACACACTGCAGCTCCGCTTCTGCCTGTCCATAGGGACCCATTACACTAACAGTGTGTCCATTCAGCCTGATATATAAATTACTAATGTAAATTAATGGATAATTGAAGCCCTTTAGTCCTAAATATTTAAATTATTTAACAGGCAATTAAGAGAGAAGAAGAAAGAAAAGAAGAAAAAGGGCCTTAACCCCAACAGGCAGGAAAAACAATATAAATGAAGTGAGAGGAGAGCAGAAAGAGCTGAACATACACATTTTAAAGGGACTATGCTACATTCACTTTGTTTGAGTTGGGAGGGTGTTACAGTGGATGCTCTGAGACCCAGGGGGACAGAGAAGGGATCATCCACCAAACAACCCTGCTGAGCAGCGGGACTGATCCTGATCCAGGTGCTTTCCAGGACAGGAAAATTCCATGGCTACGCTCGTAACAGCTCCTGGTTATACAGCGATCACCAGAACTTCCTGACATGCCAAAACAATACTTTGAGATAATTTTTTTTCCATTCATCCTACCCCTAAAATGACAGCATTCCTTTAGATAATACCATTTCTGACCCCTTTGTTAACCTGACTCAAGTACAAACACCTTTATTCCAAGTGTTTCCATCCCCTTTTTTCTTTTACAAGTGGTCTGCGTGGCTATTTCCCTCTCTGCATCCCCCACCCCATTCCTCTCCAAACATCCTCAGCAAGGCAAAGTGGCTGCAATTGCTCACAATGGCAATCCATGGGGATGCTGGGTGTCATCACTGCAATGAGTTTCCCCATCCTCAGATACAGGGAAGAACCCTCCAAACAATACAGCCGGCAGCAAGGAACAGGTCAGCACCGAGAAACGCACCGTTTCCTCCTCAGGCCTCCGTGCCAAACCGGCCAGGGATATTCCCAGAGCTCCCCTGAGAGCTGGAAGAGGTCATAAGGAAAAATGGTCCGTTGAGAGAAGACGTCATGTGGGAAAAAAGGCATCTTAACAAAAGCAGCGTGTGAGTCTGAGCGTGCCCGGGGACGACACCGAGGGCAAGGAGGGGGATCGAGACAATAGTGAATAGACTCAGATTATATCCTGAACTCGCTGCCCCACGGGAACAGGGTTATAAAAACCCTTTTTATTTTGTTTGTAGTCCAAAACAAACAAGTACATAAAAAGCTGAACGGAGAAGCCAGACAGGAAGTGAGTAACATCTGGGAAACATCTGGCCCCGGCCATGCCGTGAGCCCGGCCGCTGGCACAGCTCCAGGGACCTGCAGCTCCACACCAGAGGAGGTCCCCAAAAACCCTCCCCAGAGGGGCACTCCTTGGTTCCCCAACTGGGCTGGGTGAAAGGGTGCCCTGAGCAGTGCAAGGCAACCTGGTACAGGGCTCTGAGCAGCACAGGATACCCCCAAAAAAGGCTCTGAGCATCGCAGGACAACACCAAAAAGAGTTTTGAGTGTTAAAGGAAACCTCAAGCATTGCAAGACACCCCAGTACAGGGCTCTGAACATTGCAGGACACCCTCTGAGCGTCACATGCCACCCCCAAAAAGGGCTCTGAGCATTGCAGGACACCCCCAAAAAGGGCTCTGAGCGTTGCAGGACACCCCCTAAACATCACAAGAACTCCCTGAGCAGGGCTCTGAGCATTACAGGATGACCCAAACAGTGCAAGACAGCCTGAGCCCCTCAGGACACCCTCTGAGCATTGCAGAATACCCCTGAGCAGGGCTTTATGCATTAAAGGATGCCCTGAGCATAAAAGACACCCTGGCACAGGGCTCTGAGCATCTCAGGACACCCCCTGAGCATTACAGTACACCCCCAAACAGGGCTTTGAGCATTAAAGGATGCCCTGAGCATTGAAAGACACCCTGGTCCAGGGCTCTGAGCATGGCAGGATGAAGGCAGGGGTCAGCTGGCACCTGGGCACACACCCTTCTCTGCAGGAGAGAGCAGGTCCTGCCCAGAACTCACAGGGGCTGGAGGTATTTTCTTCTTTCTACTTCTCACCTGCTGCTCTTACTGCCCCAAAAGCCCTGTGGAAGAGCTGCCCAGCACACGGCCCTGTTCACAGCCCTGGGAAGCCTGGGGAGGCTGCAGGGCCTGATGCTTGGGCAGGATCCAGGCTGGCTGTGAGGAAGGAGAGCTGGCTTGGCAGGATCACCACCCAGACTCTGGCACCGGGGAATTCCCCCGTGGCCCCAGCCCAAGCTGCCAACCCACACCTTCCCTCTCCACCCACCCAAAGCCAAGGTGGCCAGGAAAAGAGGGATGCAAGCGACCCCACAGAGCTGTCGGATAGCAGGGGCAGTTGTCATGGAAGAGCAGCCACGCTCAGGACCAGTCTGGACCACAGCAGGAGTCACTTCTGTCACCTCCGTGCACCAACCACAATCAAACACGCAGAGCAACTCCACTGATCCTCCACTATTCCATCAGTTGTGCCGGGATAAAGCACTAAACTCCTGGCCAACCAGCCTCACTCAGCTCCTTGGAGCAATCCAGCCCCTCCTGGCACAGGACAGGATCCCCCCAGCTCACCAGATATATCCAAAAGCACTCTCAGTTCTCCCCAGACCACATCTCCTCGGCATTTCCTAGGCGGGGAGAGATGTAGTTCCCGTTTGCTCCGGCAGAGCCCAGGATTAGCACCTCGGGTATTCCAGAGGGGAGGATTAAAGTCAGTGCAGCACTGGACCACGCTGCAGAGGAAGCAGCAGCTGCCTGCACAGCATCTGGCACCCGCTGCTCATTTATTTCTCATCGTGGGCTCATGGGCAGCAGCCCAGAGGGCTGTTGAGGGCCAACAACGATACTGCTCGTGGCTCAGGTGTCCCACAGGAGCAGGAAGGCCAAGGGCAGCTCTTTTGGGGTGTGTTGCAGCCATGCTGGCAGCCTGCCTGAATGTGGAGCACCTCGCCCTGGAGAGCCTGGACAAGATGCAGGGGACTTGGGGAGTGAAAGGGAGACACAAGGGATGAGAATGGGGATGTCAGAGAGGAAAACAAGGAGGGGGGAAGAAAGTAATCACACAATCACAGAATGGTTTCGTTTGGAAGCAACCTTAGAGATCATCTCATTCCAGCCCCACTGCCACGGGCAGGGACACCTTCCACTAAAATACCAGAGGAGGAAGGAGAGTGTTTGGAAAGCGAAACAACCAAGGCACATTAAAGGAAAAAATTATCCACCAGGCTGGCAAGGTTAAAATAGCAAAAACGCTGGGACATGGGAGGATACAGAGACCTAATTAAAGAAGCCTCACCCAGAACACGCCACTAGCAAAAAGCATCTGCTGTGTCAGGGACAGAGACGCCGGACGCTCGTGCCCCATCCCCTGTCACTTCACACCCTGCAGCAAAGGGCACAGCTCCCAAACCCCTAGAAAGGGTCTGCAAAAGCCCAGTCCAATTTTATTCCATCATTTTTGGTCACCTTTGCCCCAGCTGTTGCCCACCTGTAGGCTTTTTTTTGTGCTACTACCTTAAAAATAGCTAAATTAGGCGGCTCCAGCAGCAAGCAGCTGCCCAGATGAGTCGGACCCCATTGCAAGAGGTGGTAAGAGCGCTGACCATGTCCCCAGTGTGTGACACCACAGCTAAATTTGGCCCAGCTAGCAGGCAGACCGGCTCCTGAAGGTGTCCGAACACATGGAGGCCATCGGGACGAGGAAAGTGATGCACAGGAACCCACCGGAGCCAGGCAGCCTGTTCCCACCATCCCTCACACGTGCTTCTTCTTTAAAATTCCCAGCCTAAAATAAGGCTTTGGGGAGGAAATTAATGAAAAGCAAAGCTGATTACAAAGAACAATACAATGACTCAATCTGTTTCTTTTACCTCAATTGTATAAAGCTTTTACATTTATGAAGGTTTCTCTCAATACACAATGAAACGGGCCTCCGAGGGAAGCAGTAATGGCCCTGGAGACTTTTGAGCAAGACTGGACAAAACACCACTGGAACAATCCCAGAGGAAGGGCCAGATGATCTAACAGGTCTTTTGCATCTTTAATTTCTCACCCTTTTCTTTCTCCTCCTGTTTCAGGCACTGGGCTTTTTTGGTTGCTGCTAATTAGATGTTAATGCAAGAGCGGCTGCATTTGCAGCACATGGTGTAACCAAGGGGAAAACATCGGGGCCCTAAATGACAAACAGATCCCAGGGATGGGTGTCCTTATTCTTGGCATGGAAAATCTCTCTCTGGAGGAAACACGGCCCATAAAATGTGGATATCCTTTCCACGCCAGGATGGGTTGCTTTTGCACCCAGTGCCTGTTGCCCATGGGTCAGGACGGTGCCAGCTTCAGATCTCCCTCTGCAACCCCACATCCAACCTCTGAACCAGCGCATGCAAAGGATCTCCGAAGTTGTTTTGTCTATCCACAGACAGCGGAAAAACCCCACCAAGCACAAGAAGACATCCCAAAACAATCTGTGTTTAGGTCAACCACCTAACTGACCAACAAGACCGACCAACCCTCCCGGCTGCCCCTTTGTGGAGCATCTCCCAGGAGAAGGCAACGGGATGCTCTTCACCAGCAGCTCCTAGTCCTCTCTGCTGTTTGCTGGGCTGTTTGGATCATGTCTAACACCCACCTCAGTGAGCTGCAAGGAACTGAGCCGAGCTGTTTGTGATGAAATCAATGAGGCGACGCAGAGGCAGAGTCTGTGCCCTTGCCCGTGGCGCCCGGCCCCGCCACAGGACAGCCACCGAGGCTTGTCATTGCCAGCACAACCGTAAACACCACCAGAGAACCATCAGCTTGGAAAAGATCTCCCAGATCACTGAGTCCAACCCCGCCTTGCCACCCAGCCCAACTCACTGTGTGCCACGTCCAGTCGTTCCTTGGACACCCCCAGGGAAGGGGACTCCACCACCCAACGGTGCTCGGAGATTGCGTGGCAGAGACGTTCCACTGTGCTCCCACAAGATTTAAACAGATTTCAAGTATTCTGTTGTCTTTGATCACCCTTCCAGAAGCTTTATAGGAGAAGCCCATGCTCTGCCAGCCCTGGCCAGCAGAGATGACGCCAAGGATGCGCAGGGTTTGTGCTCCACTGGAGCAGCATCATACCCTGAGGTCCACATGGAAGGCCAAGGCACACATCAAGAATGCATGGGAAGCCTCAAATTTGTTGCAGTGGGATGTTACTCCCCTCGTTAGCGGGGTCAGAGCCCCCCCACGAGCTACTGGTGTCCCCATGGGCAGTGACCTCCCTCTGCCCCACAGAGGATCCCGGTGCCTAAGCCCCAGTCATGACAGGAACAAAAGCCACTGCTAAGAGACACATTTACGACCTTCCAAGGGGGAGCCCGCTGACAGCTTAACGAGCTTTTTGTTTTTCAAGTAGTGGTTTTATATTTACGACCTGAAAGGGAAAGATGCAAGTAAGGCAGATGATCATGGGGCTATCTGCTCCTTCTGCTCCTGACCCGCTGCTGTCCAGCCCACATCCAAGCCATTCCGGAAAGCCATAAAAAATGATTGCATTTCAGCTTTCCCCCCTCCCTCCTTCTTTCTCTCTCCCCTCCACTAAAAACAAAAAGCACCTTTTTTGGTGGTGGTCATTTCTTGTTAATGTTCACCCCAAGGAAGAGCATCAAATATTAATGCAGGAAGCTTCAGAGAGATCACACCGGGAAAGAGGCCCCATATGTTTTGGAGCATCCCAGTGGATGCAAGATCCCACCAATTCATCCCCAAGGCCTGGCTCTTTAATGCCTGGGAAGGAAGGAGGAGGCCAGAAGCTGGTCTTTTATGAGCGGGAGAGATCACATTCCTGGGATATCAGCCCAGAGTTACACTTAGAGGAGGAAAAAAAGTTAAGGGAAAAAAAAAATCAAACCCCACCACTGCTCCACAGGATGCTGCACTGTTATTTATAAGCTTCATAGTGAAAAGAGAGGGCAAAAACTCAGTGGTTGAGGGTTTTTTTTCATCCCCAGATCTCAGCATTAGCACAGCAGAGAAAATGCCTCTGGGCTGCAAGAGCATTCCAGCCACCAGCAGGAAGATAAGCCTCTTCCTTTGCCTCCAGATTCCTTGGCAGAGAGGAGACACATGGGGTTTAATTGCATACAGAGATGCCACAGCCCTGACACAAGCATGATAAGAGCTTTTGTCCCGTGATAAAGACCCTGCACTGTGCTCCTAAAAACTCAGAAGGGACCTTTGCTGAGGACTTGGTGGGGGACTCGCAGTGCAAGGGGCAGGTGGGGGGCGTGGGAGGCCCAGATGTGCAATGCAACATCTGGAAAGGGAACTGCGTGCCGTGGCAGTGTCCCACGGAACACTGTGCCTGCTGCACCGCGGCACATGATGTAGGACGTACACATCCCACCTTCCAGGGGAGGAAAGCACCACTGTGCGCTTGGTGGTGGCATCTTTGTGCCCAAATGGTTGGACTCGATGATCTTAGATGGCTTTTCCAACCTGCTGTGCTGCGTCCAGCTCTGGGGCCTCCAGCATAAGAAGAGACCCGTGGACCTGCTGGAGCGAGTCCAGAGGAGGCCAAGGAGATGCTCCAAGGGCCAGAGCACATCCCCTATGGAGATAGGCTGGGAGAGCTGGGATTGTTCAGCCTGCAGAAAAGAAGCCTCTAGGGAGACCTTAGAGCCCCTTCCACTACCTAAAAGTACCAAGAGAGCTGGAGAGGGACTTTGGATAAGGGCCTGGAGGGACAAGACAAGGAGGAATGGCTTCCCACTGCCAGAGGGTAGGGTTAGATGGGATATTAGAAAGAAATTCTTCCCTATGAGGGAGGTGAGTCCCTGGCACAGGTTGCCCAGAGAAGCTGTGGCTGCCCCATCCCTGGAAATGTCCAAGGCCAGGCTGGACAGGGCTTGGAGCAACCTGGGATAGTGGAAGCTGTCCCTGCCCATGGTCTTTAAGCTTTCAGGTCTCTTCTGAACCAAATCATTTTGTGATTCTATGAACCAGACTTCTGAGCTTGGGACATCTTCTCCCTCCATGCCCACACAAGCCCAGCTGGGCAGCAGTGAAGCCAAAGAAGCCACGGGTGCACAGGCGAAAAAAAGAAAAAGAAAAAAAAAAGAGAGAAAAAAAATAAAAGAAAGGAAATTAAAGAAAAAAAAATAGGCTTTTAAGTGGGACTGAGGATTCCCCAAGAGCAGTTCAGAGCCAGGCGGGGCGGGGGAGGGGTGCGGAGCAGCGGGCAGCCCCCTCGCCGCTCCCCTTCCCCACTTATCGCTGCCCGGGGCTCTGCCCGGCGCCTGCCGATAATCAGGGAGCGCATTGAAACCCCGGCGCCAGACTGGATCCTTATCTCCTCCCGAGGAGGAATGCGGGATGGGGGCAGCCCCTGCGGCAGCTACAGGAGGAGGAAGAGGAGGAGGAGGAAGGAGAGGAAGAACCCCCTTCCCCTGGCCCCTGCAGACAGAGAGCAGGAGCTGGGCAGCGGCAGGGGGATGGAGGGACCCCCGAGGGGTGCGCAAGGCTCGGTGCCCAGCCCCGGCTGCCGGGGCGGCCGGAGGGGTCGGAAGCACTCCCGCCTTGCGCAAGGGCCGGGTAATTATCCCCGGGGATAATTACTCTGCTTCATTTCCCCGTAAAGTCAAGCCCTGGGTGCGGGAGCACAGCTGGGAATGCCCAAGGCTGGAGCCGGGGGGACACGAGGCGACAGCGCGGAGAGCCACCGTCCCGCCCAAAAAGACGCAGGGTGAGAGCTGTAAGCCATTCCCAAAACAGCCCAAGCCCGTCATGGCTCGGTCCGTGGACCCTCGCAGTCTCTCCGGCGGGAGGGAGAGGAAGGCGGGACCCCCGGAGCCTTACTCCCTGGCGAAGAGGGTGGTGGGCTCTGCTCAGACTCTGGTTCGGGAGCTGTACGGGGCTGATCTCCATCACCGACAGGACAGACAGGAACTTCCAGCCACCCAGCACCAGCGGGGAGAAGGAGAGGAGGCGCTGCTGGCTCTTCTCCCGCCTGCTGCCAGGTGGGATAGGAGCCACGGCTCCAGCCTGGCGCTCCCTCAGCTCCCTCCCGGCGCAGAGGGCTGGATGCTCTTAACACCCAAAAAGAGCTTCGAGTGGTTATTTTCACAACTAGGAACCCAGAACTTTCCCCTCAGTGGCTGGAAAGCATCACACCAGCACCCACGGTGAATTCGGACTCACATCGTGCCAGGCACACGGCGTCCACGGACAGCGAGTCCCAGCCAGTGTCTGCAACCTCCAGCTCCATCCCTGCCAGGGATTTCATGGGCATCCACCCAAAAAGGACTCTTGTTGGTGCCCAAGGAATTCGCATCCAATTAAAGGGATATTTATATGAAAAAAAAAATCATAGTAAGGGGCTAATGAAGTTTAGAAGCTGCCGACAGCAGCCATATGCCTCAAATATGCTGGGTACAGCCGGTGCCTAGGTAATGCAACTGCAGGTATCAGCTCGCCTAATTAGCTACCAGAAGAAAGTCTAGTTTAAAACAAAGCTCTTATTTTATTTATTTGCTGACAGTAGCAGAGCAATTCCCTCCAGCATGATGTGAAAGCAAACACACTGCCCTCAAAATAAACCACCACGGGCTTTTTAATTTTATCCTCCAACAAGTGTTCCCTGGTTAGTCTTTGGCAAGGGAAAAAAAAAAAATAAAACAACAAAAAAACAAACAAAAAAACCCCAACAAAACAAACCAACAACAAAAACCCAACCTGCAGCTTCCATTAGCATTACAGAGGGCTTGCAAAGACAGCTTCCCACTTGTCACCTCCCTGCCACAGAAAACAGCAACACTGTCCAGAGCTTCTGCTGTGCCAGGGAACCTGCCTGTAATAAAATATCCCTAAGAAAACGTGTCTCCCTTCTACTATCATCATTTGGGGTGATGAAGGGGTCCAGCACATCCAGACCCCCTCGCTGCCATCACCCTACAGATGCCCAAGTTGGGCTCTGCCTCCAGACCACTCATGTGAGGTGATCTAAGACTCCTGACCCTTCCCTTTCTTTGCCTCTGGATGCATCCAGAAGCCAATGTGGGGAGGGGAAAGAGAAATCCTAGAAACATGGAGAAAGTGCAGGGCCACTGTGATTTTATTTAGTATCTTTATTTATTGAAGTGCTTTAAATAGATAGGGATTGACTCTGCCGGCTCTGGCTATTACAGCTTGAAAGGGGAGCTGCAGGCAGCTCTCTGATTAACGCACACCAGGCTACTTCCATGGATGCTCAGCATCCCACTCCATGTGGTACCTCCTCCCGTCTTCAAAACTCCAGCAGGGACCCCTGAATCACCTTCCTCTTGCAAAACACAACCTCCTGCTGCCTCTGCTGCTCGCCTTCACAGCATCCACAGAAAATGCCTCTCCACCACCACCACCCTCAATCACCTCCACACCCAACATCAAGCCACCAGCTCCACCACCCACCCAAGCCAAACCCTTTACCCTTCCCCTGTCACCTTCCTCACAGAGCCCAAGCTCATCCAAATATTCTTTCCTAACAACACGTCCTGCCAACCATTCATGGATTTCTGAAAGCAGAGAGAGGCATCACAACACTGGCTGGGCCCTGCATTTTTCTTTCCACTGATTAAAGTAATAATGATCAGTTAAGGAGTAAGTTAAAAAATCACACTATTCTTAGGCAGCCAGGAAAGAGGAGGAAAATCTATTGCAGCGACCCTGAACAGGCACTTTCCCAGGGCTTGAGGCAGAAAACTTATCAGACACTGCCCTGATAACATATTCAGGCTGAACCATAAGTCTTCAGCGTCTAAAAGGTGGATAAAAGGTGTTCCTCACTGCAAACTGAGGGAGCAGGGGGAAGTGAGGTTACAAAACCACCGAGGCCAAAGGCTGAGCGGTGGCAGGAGCTCTGAGGCTTGGCTGCACCCCTCGCACACGCTCCTGAGGGCTAAGAAGGAGGGTGCTGATGGTGGGCACCCACCCCCTGCCACCAAAGCGTCCAGGGAAAGTTTGTCTCCTGCTTGTTTAAAGCTGCAGGGAAGGAGGAAAATCAGCATCCATACCACCCTCAGGCCGGTGAAAGATTTCCCCCGGGGCCAGCATCCTCAGTCATCCTCAACAACTTGCTCATTCTGGCCCCATTTGCTTCCCCTGCTATGTGTTTCAGTCCCAATGCCCATCTTGCAACACCTTTCCCTTCCATCCCCTCCCCTCAACACAGCTCCTTTTCTTCCCTGTAACTCCAAACCAACCCTTTGTCCTGGGCACAAAGAGCCATGAGGTTTCTGCGGCAGGTTTCTCTCTGCGCTGGTTTCCCATCTGGCTTCTTTGGGAATGCCAAAGCACGAAGTAAGGCAGCTGTGACCTGCAGCTTCTTTTTAAGAAGTAACTCCACGGGAATTTTCTCCACACCTCGTGCAGTGATGGAGTCGGAAACAACCTCAGAGGGGTCCCCCTTCTGCTTAGCAATCACCTGCTCTCCATTCACCTCCTAAATCCCATAAGGATCACCCAAGCTGGGGAAGCCAAGCAACACAAAGCAAGTTGGAAACAAACTCCTGTCCTGTTTCCAAGCCACCTTGGAAAGGTCAAATTAACTACTCTTGAAGGAAAAAAAACCACCCAAAATCCACATTTTCCATGCCTTAGCACCCCCCATGCATGGATGGGAAGCTCATGGCATGAGCAAGTAGCAACCACTCACTTGCTTTTGCAAGTTTCTCTTCCAGTGCCTCAGGCTCAGACTTCCAAGCAAACCCCAGGCTCCAGCCCAACTGTCCCCCATTCCTATGGATAGTGACCCCTCAAACAACAGTCCACCAGCTCCACAGCACTGCCATCCCTACGGATTTTGGATGCCACCACCTTCCCCAAACCTGCAGCTCTGTGCTGCAGACAGGGGTACCCAAACCTGGCATCACCCAGTCAAAGCCATTGCTTCCTCCTTCCCTCCTCCCTCCCTCAGAGGCTGGTTTTCCAGGCAAAACAAGGATGGGAATTACTCAGGCAGCATGTGACATGACCACCAGAAGGAGGGCATTGCATTACTGGAGCTAAAACTGGATCCCGGTTTCTATTGTCTATTCTTTTGTAGTGATGGGAAGAAAGAGCTGCTGCTCTGTAATCAGGCCTCTTCTGGCTGCTTCCCTGCTTTTAGGGCCAACCAGGATAATGCAATGTTGCTTTCATGTGGCAAGAGAAGCTTATAAACAACACTATTACACTGATACAGAGCCGAAATTAAAGCCCTGCTCCGAGCCTCAGTCACTCCCACAGGCAGCCTGCTTTGCCTCGGACTTAATATCTTCTCCCAAAGTCTGCAATACAGTGAACAGACTAATTTTCATCCTGAATTAGCACTCGTGAAATTTAATTACTCCAAAAATGATGTCTATTACCTATTTCTGAAAAGAAGAGTATTTCCTTCCAGCTTTTGCTCACGTTCTCTCAGCAAACTCTCGCTTCTTGTTTGCCTCACAGCAGAGCAGCTCCACATCATGATTCACCCCAAAACATGACAGTCTTTTCTTCACTGATGCATCTTCGCAGCTTTATCTGATTTTTTGGCCCAAAATTATTGAGATTTACCCCGCCACTGCCTCATAAAAATTCAGATTCTGAGCTCACCCATACAGATCGAGCTTAAAACCTCCAGAGCGGATTCACTCAGCCAGAAATGATCTCAGCTGTGAAACATCACAAGGGGCAGTCACTTTCTCAGCAGCCTCAAAATAGAGGTTGTTTTTCCTTTCTTTTTTTTTTCTTCTTTTTTTTTTTAAAATTAAAAGGGATGCCATCTCTCTGCATTATCTGGAATAAGCATCGTGGTGCTGGAACAAAAAAAAAAACACTTTTGCTTTCCTAGCTCCAGTTCCTCATTTTCACCAGCTTCTTGAGAACCTCTTCATGGTTTTCCAAGCCTTCTCCTGCACTGCATTAAGAGCCCTATGTCTGCAAATAATGTGGTTTAAACCCCAGGGAACTCGGCAATAGGACAAGGACTCATTTCCCCACCCAACTGACCCGAGCCCTTCCCCAGGCTCAGCTTCTCCTGGATTAAAGCATCTCCTGGGCAGCTTGGTTGGGATGAGCCAGAGAAGCAAGGGCCAGGTTTATTATGGCACTTCCCCAGAGACAAATACCAGCCAGATCAAAGCCTGGGGAGACCCTCAGGACCTGCAGAAGCAGCTGAAACCATGTCAGTGGAAGATGCTCTTTTTCCCCCCTCATCCTTCCCCTTGATGCTCCCTTTTCAGAGAGGTCAGGGACTGCTGCACCCCAAAAACATGAAAAGCAAAAGCTGCACAGTTCTCCTGACCCAGAGGTCTATGATAACCCAAACTCCTCCAAACTTTAGGCCCTGTGATTGACATAAATGCCTTTTTAACTCCCTTTTTTCTAAACGCACAGTGGCAAAATGAGTCCCAAGTAACTACACCACATCCACCATGCCAAGGGGTGCCTTCCAAAGCCCGTGTCTAGGCTACAGGGAAGCCCACCCTTCCTTCCCCATCTCCCCCTGCTGACGTGGGAGGCATGGGATGCTCTCCTCCTGCTTCCCCTTCCATCTCAAACATGAGCAAAGGATCATTTCACCTGCCAACAAATGCCTTTTGCCATGCCCTGACAGCAGCCTTCAGCTCTCCCCTCACCTTGTCTAAGGTCTTTCCAACTTTTTCCTCAGTCCTTCATGTGTTTCCAGGTATCCCATCTCCCAGCTCGTACGCCGTGGTCCCTTGAGCAGCCGAGCAAAACCTGTTTTCCTATAGATCTGCTGCTCCAAATACTCCCACCCACGTGGCGTTTGTGTTCCCCAATAGTAGGTGGAAAGTGTTATGCCGTTGATGTTTTGGGTTGTGTTTGGGGTTTTTTTTGTTTGTTTTTAAGTGGGATATTAATAGATCCCTCTCTCTGGCCCACCAGCTTGCCTAGATAAAAACTTTATTGCTAATTTCCTAATCAGGCGGGCGCTTAATTACGAGACATCTCCTTCTGAGTCAGAGGGGGAGGGATGCAGACACACAAACAGCACGGCAGGAAAGGGAAAAAAAAAAAAAAGTCTGGATTTTTATAGGAAATCAAGCTAAAAAAAGAAGTCCTCCCCCCCCTCAAAGAAACAAACAAACAACAACTGAAAAAGAAAACCCCACAGAAGCCAGCCAGTCAGAAGATAAATCTGTGGGGATTTCTGGTGTCTTAGGCACAGGAGCTCCTCTTGGTGAGGGGAAAAGGTGATGCTGTGCCCTGCGATCCCTTTGGACGAGAGGCTGGAGCCCACGGCTGCTCCCGGGGGTCACGGCAGTGCCTCCCCCCTCCCGTGTCCCACATAGAGCTCGGTCCCCATGGGCTGAGAGCAGATGGTTACCAAGCTGACAGGTTGCAAACAGCAACCGTGGAGCCGGTCGGGGAAGCACATACTGTCTCCGCGCCTTTAGTTTTGGAAACAAAAGATGTCTCCCAGCTAAAAAAGTTTGCTGGGAGACCTCGGCGCTCCTTCCTGTCTTTGGATTTCTTTTTTTAAAAGCACTTTCACCCAGCTCACGTCGCTCGGGTCCGATGTCTGCACAACTCTCCGGGCTGCCTGCACAGAACATTTTCCACTCTGGGAAGGGAAAACGGACCTTTTCCTCTGACTTGCCACTCTGTAGCTGGAAGGACACCGCAAGGACAGGCACGGTGCAGGGCACATCACCCTTGCTTTTCCAGCAGGCTGCAGACACTCCCTTCCTGGCAAAAATTTCTTCCTGTCAGGCTTGCAAACACCATGAACTCAGGACAACCCAGAGGAGTTTCTTCCCAGCATCCCTGTTGCTTATTTCTAGGAACCCCAAGGCTTGGAAACGGCCCTGGACCCCAGCCCTAAATACACACGACAGGGACCCAAATCATGTCTTAGGGTGGGTTTACTTTGTGAAATCATCCTTTGCTAGGCCACGTTGGACATCCCCCCACACACCTACTGGGATGCAAAGCACAGCCAAACTGCAGGATTCCGGCTTCCCTGGCTTCCCTGCTGGTTTTAGCTCTGCAACTCGACCCTTGAAGAAACATATGGTTTGCATTCTCCCCCCCTAAACTTTCCACAGACTCACACACTCTCTCCTTCCCCCGCCTCCCCGTGGCACACAAACCAAGGCCCTTTTCTCTTTAAGCGAGGAGCGGTGCCGGCAGCGCGCTTCCCATCCCTCTCCGAGGGAAGGAGACGGGCACAGGCGGAGCGGGAGAGGCTGCAGTAAAACCCCTCGGCCGAGACCGCTAAGTGGGCTTTGCTGTTCCATGCAGGGGTCATTAACACCCCGGCTGGATCCGCTGCATCCCCTTATAGCCAGTCCATAAATACTGATGGAAACAGAGCCAGCATGTCACTGGGATGCGGAGACGGACAGGGAGCGGGGCAGCAAGTGGGTGCACAAGAACCTGCTCTACAAGGGAAGATTTTCCTTCCCCAGCCAGCCAGGGACCACATCCAACCTCATCCCTCTGCAAAAGACAGGAACAACAGCATGCCTTTGGGACGCAGGGATGGCTAGCGGGTGCTAGCTCTGACCACAGCAGTGCCAGTGGCCAGAGGATGTTCGGGGTTAAGCAGCAACTTCTCCTCCTCTTCTCCCCTCCCTGTGTGCGAAAATCATCTTTTATTTTCCTGTTAGGCAGTTCTCATCTCATTTTCTGCTTCATCCAGCAGCCAGGCTTTTCCCCCCTCAAAATGACTACGGCAGCCTAAGCTGGTTTTTGTTCAGCCCAGACCAATCCAGCGGGAAGCAGTAAGAGGGATTTTTATGGAGCATTACTTTGCCTTCGTGGAAAGCGAGGCCTCACCTTCCCCCAGCCCACGCTGCTGGGTGAGGTTAAAAATTCACAAGGGCGCCCAGACCCGCTTCTTTCTCCCAGTGTCCTCAAAGCACCGTGCTGGGGAGGAAGCTTTGCGGAGCCTGGGAGGGCTGTGGGATGGATGGATGGACGGATGGATGGACGGACGGATGCCCCTGGCCAAAACAGCGCCGGCTGTGATGGAAACCAGAAGCCTTGCGGTCTGCGAGCCCGACTGCCTTCCCAAGGCATGCCAAGCATTGCTGGAGTGCCTGTGTGCCCCACAACCACGTCCAGCAACCCCAGGGCAAAAAAAAATCCCGAAATCCTCTGAATTTGTATATTTTCAGCAGCACAGGACCAGCAAGCCTGACAGCTTCTTGGAGCCGAGCACAGCGTGAATTCCCTTCAGCAGGTATTAAAAACCACACTTTAAAAAAAAAAAAAAAATTAAAAAAAAAAATCTATTTTTGACCTGTTCTGTGTATAGGATCAGTGTTACTCAAGGTTTTAGCTGGACAGATGAGGCCTTGCAGTAACCTGTGGCTTCCCCTACTACTTATCCCTTGAGATCCTTCCTCATAGGCTGCGACCCCATCTGCAAAGCCAGCGTGTGGGTTTTTCCATCCCTGGCAGGACCAGCCCCAACACGCCCCAGACTCCCGGGGTTTTGCTATAAACTACAAAGGAACCTGCCCAATTCGTCCCAGTTTGCATAACCAGTTTATCCCAAGCATTTGTTTTAAAAACTCGGCTCTGGTTAGTCATTGTTCAGCCCAAACAGAACCCAACCCTCTTCCCAGGTTTTGGATCTCGCTTTTCCAGCTTTGGGCACAGTCAACGTTTTTATCTTGGTGTATAAATTTTAGAGTCTGAAGTATGTGCCTCAATGCACTGTTTTATATATATACACACATACATATTCTATATATATTATATATATATATATATATATTTCAGGGTAGCTGAAGGACCAACAACCCGGGATAGGGATTAACCAGTAGGCTCTAAGTCCTGAAATCCAAAACTAGTCATTCACCAGTAGCAAATGATTTAGCACAGACACACACAAAAAAAAAAAAAAAAA
>VZRE01003677.1:313606-357437 GCA_013396775.1 Cephalopterus ornatus
TCGGCGCCGAGTCGTACCCCCCATCCTCCGCCGCGTCCTCCTCCTTCAGCAAAAATACTTTGCACGAGTGAAGCAGCGCGTCCTGCTGCGATGTGAGTGCCGTGGGGTGGCGGAATGGGCGTTTATCACGGAATGCTTTGGGTTGGAAGGGACCTGAAAGTCCACCTCGTTCTTCCACCCCCCCTGCCACGGACAGGGACACCTTCCACTAGACCAGCTCACAGCCCCGTACAGCCTGGCCACGAACATTTCCAGGGATGTGGCACGCACAGCTACGCTGGGCAACCTGTGCCTGGGCCTCACCACCCTCACAGGGAAGATTTTCATCCCAACATCTAATCCAAACCTCCTCTCTCTCCGTGCAAAGCCATCCCCCCCTTGTCCTGTCCACACTCTTGTAAAAAGTCTCCCTTCAGGTACTCTTATACCCCTCACTCCCAAGAATGGGCATTAAAATCCAGGCTGCAGGATGTACCCATAAGAGCATAAAGATAACAGATGCACACACACAAAAATAATTAAAGTTCCTACACTGAGGGAGGTATCCTGCAACTTCTCCTTGATACCCAGCCTTTTGGTACTTAAAGGGGGCTTATAAAAAAGATGGAGAGTGACTTTTTACTGGGGCAGGTAGTGATAGGACAAGGGGGAATGGTTTTAAACTGAAAGAGAAGAGATTTAGGGTAGATGTTAGGAGGAATTTCTTTGCTGTGAGGGTGGGGAGGCCCTGGCACAGGTTGCCCAGAGAAGCTGTGGCTGCCCCAATCCCTGGAAGTGTCCAAGACCAGGTTGGATGAGGCTTGGAGCAACCTGGGATAGTGGAAGGTGTCCCTGCCTATGGCAGGGGATTGGATCTAAATGATCTTTAAGGTCATTTCCAACCCAAACCATTTTGTGATTCCATGATATCCAGACATCTCCCTTCTTGTAAAGAATTGTAAACAAACTTACAGGTTTGTAAACCTTGTTGGGGGTGCAGTTTTCCACCTGGCGAGCCCTTCCTCAGGCTGGGTTTAAACCCCACTTTGGCCCCTTGCTCAGTGGAGAGGGGCAAAAGGACTCAGCAGGCTCTTTTTGGGGGAGAGAACCCTAAATTCAGCCAAGTCACACTACGCTGAAGCAGTGCTGCAGCAGCGTCTGTGCAAGCAGGGCTGCTCAGCTCTGGGTGACAGCAAGATCCGCTCTTTCCCACTAAGGAAGGGGCTGCCGTGGCTGCCTTTAAATGGTTAAAATAGCATGGGAACTGCTAACTACTTTTAATTGCTGGCAGCTGCTCAGCTCCTCGGGGTAGGGCAGTGGGGGCGAAGGAGCCCTGGCAGGCAGGCGGTAATTACAGCCTGTGCCGCCGCCAGCCCGGTGGAACCGGGGCGGTGGGTTTGGCGCCGAGGCTCTCCAGGCTCCACGAGCTGCTCCAGCCGCGGGTTTGCTCCCAGGGCTGAGCCTGGTCGTCGCCTTCGCAGGGGCAGTTCGAACCCCGGCGGGATGGAGCAGCTGTGGAATCGGGGTGTTGCACGCAAGCCATCCCCCCAAAAACGAAAATCCACCTTTTGGGAACCTTCCAGAGCCATCATGAGCTCTTTCCGGCTGCCCAGGTGCCACCTTCACCCTCAGCCAGTCCCGTGGGTGCCCCAGCCAGACCCCAAAAAACAGGAGGAACTCGTGGCACGTCGCTTGGGCCACCTGCACATCGTGGCCATACAGCTGTCTGGAGTGCCACCTCGAGCATCCCACACCCGGCTGCACTTGAGCCGGTATTTACAGAGCACTGGGACGTGCCGGAAAAGGCTGAAGAGCTGGAAAAAAAACAACCCAAAACCAAAACCAAAAACACAACTCATTTCCAATTGCTGTCGAGGGAGTGAAGCTGTAAGGGAAGAGCCCGGCTGGGCAGCGAGGGGGAGGGATGCACCTGATGCAAACCCAGCAGTGCTGGCGATGGAGAAAGGCTGGAGCTGACAGCTTTCGGAAAATAAACTGGAAAATAAAGCTATTTATTTATTTAAGACCAGAGGGGACATTTGGAGTGCCTACTTTGGGAAGGAGAGTGTGCCTTTTGTGCCTTTTTTCTGTAGAAATGAGGGAGCGCGGGGTGGGTTGAACTGAGTGGTGTTGTCATTGCCCGGTATTCAAAATATGAATTAAAGCAATGCAAATTAAGGGCTCACTTACCCCTATTGCACAATTTGAGGAAAATATGACACGACAAACTATCATTAAGGCAAAGGGCTGTTTTTCCTCCCAGGTGTTTACATATTACCCCCTCGTTTTCCCTCTAATGGCCCGGTGTGAACGTGTCAATCAAATTCCCAGCCCAGAGAGAATCAGCTCCCAGCGGCTGATCCGAGGTGTGAGGAGCTCCACCGGGCTCAGCTGCCCTGGCAGGCTCATCAGCCCCAGAGGGACGGGGCTGGATGAAGCCAAGGGGAAGCTGATGGCATGTGAGAAAGGGTCTGCAGCGTCTGGGTGGGTTGGCATTCTGCAGCAGGCACAGGGAGGGACTGCTCCCACTCAGGGGTGCAGCAGGACCAGCAGCCCAAATCCCACCGGTGGGTGACACACATGACACCTGAGCAGGGACCCCCCGACCTCTCTGGGCTGGATATTCGGGTCTCTGGCATAACCAGGAAGGGGGGTGGATGCATTAAAGCGTTAAAAACGATGGCAATCAGATGAATAATAAACAGAGGAAACTCCCAAAGCATAATCAGGAGGTGAGACAAAGACTCGTTTGTTCAGGATTCGAGGTCACGGCGCCCTTCAGCTCTGACCACACCGCCACGGCAGGGGTGGGTTTCTCTTCCCACCCAAACTTTAGAGGCAGAGCAGGCCTTAGGTGGGCTGAAACATCCCCTATTAGTTCCCTTTCCTTTCAGACCTCAGTGATCTGGGATGAGCCTGGGCTCAGTGGCACCGAGATATCAAGACATCTTTATGGCACAAAAAAATTTCTCCTAGGGGCAAAAAGATGATTTTTATCTATTTTGTTTAAAGAACATTTTCTTTTAAGCCCCCAGATGTTATTTGCAGCCGTGGTCAGCCAGAAGGGGCACAGGCAGCTAAACAGGGTGGGTAGCCAGAGGTGCTTATCTATTTGGGGGTTCAGAGGCCTTCAAGGCAATTTGCATTACATTATCCACAGCTTTGCTATCGGGACAACCAGTCCCACCAACCTAATTAGGCATTAGGAAGAAGAGAGTGTCTGAAGACCTGCACACAGGAGAAAAAGAGGGGATATAGAGCAAAGCTGCAGATAACGTGGGGTTGAGGCACTGGGAAGGGCTTCCCCAGCATGGAAAAGCCTTAGACAGAGTTTTGTTTTCCCTGGGATGCTGCAGCCTGGATGCCCTGGCTTTGCGTCCTCACTGGCTCACCCTGCCACATCTCCTCTCATTCCACAAATAGGCTGCCTCCCTCCTCTGGGAATCCAGCTGGGCTGAAATGCCCCTGCTTTTTGTAAAGAGGGAATTTTTATAGGGAGCTTGTTGTTACCAAGAGAGCCCTGGAACAAAGTAAACACTGGGTTAGCAGTGATTCATTTTATCTTTTCCCCTACTACTGACAATTTTCTCACCTGGGAGCTTTGGGAGCACTGAAGGAGGCTGCAGAAATCCCTGCTGACAGACCTGCTGCAAGGATGCTGTCACTGCCACCGAGAAGTCCTGGACACTGCCTGGAAAGGACAGAGAATTTGCTCCTCTCCATAATACAGGGAGAGTCCAGGCAGAAAAAGGGTTGGAGGAGGACAGGACAGGTGTTCCTGCAAAACAGGTCACCCAGGGTATTTTGCTGGGTAGGTTGTTGCTGGTGGCACCAGGATGGAGCCAGTGTCCTCTTGGTTCACCATGGGCCAGACTGCCTGGGCAGGTAGTGACAGGACAAGGGGGAACTGCTCGAAACTAAAAGAGAGGAGAGATTTAGATCAGAAATTCTTCCCTGTGAGAGTGGTGAGGCCCTGGCACAGGTTGCCCAGAGAAGCTGTGGCTGCCCCATCCCTGGAAGTGTTCAAGGCCAGGTTGGACAGGGCTCTGAGCAACCTGGGATCGTGGAAGGTGTCTCTGCCCATGGCAGGGGGTTGGAATGAGATGATCTCTAAGGCCCCTTCCAACACAAACCATTCTATGTTTCTGTGATTCCCTGTAATTTTCTCCCACGCTTTCTGAGGGTGAAACACCCGGCACACTCTTTTCCTTCCCCCACTCCATGGGCTCTCTCACCCCATACCGGGGTCCCCAGGTTACCCCTTTAACCTTGGAGCAGGGAGGTGAAGGCAAGGGGCTGTCCTGTCCCTCACCTCCAAACAGGGATGCTGTGCACTGCACATTCCACACTCGGGCTGGCAGGGGCTCCTGAGGGAGATGAGCAAGGTGCAGGAGAAGATGCAGCATCTTCATGGAAGCTGAGGATGGAGAAGGCCCCCTTGGCTAGCAGGACATCATGCATATCCAGGGAGACATCCCTGTCAGGGAGATAACTGGAGAAGGCAGAACACCCCAAGATGAAGACCAAGACCATGAAATACCATTTACATATTCCCAAATCCTCCAACCCATGGGATACCTGGTGTGCAGGCCCTGCACCGGACATGGGGAACAAGACGGGATCTCTGAGTCCTGGTTGCCTCCCAAGCCAAATTCATGGGTGAGAGATGGAGAAGAAGAGAGGCAGGAGGCACTGGGGAGGGAGGGGGTGTTTGTGGTTCAGTGGCTCCCAAGTCCTTTCTGCTTTGCAGAGCTTTCTGAGTGACACTGGCGTGTGATTCGATTAGGGAAAGCGCTTCACTTTCTACCCACTCCAGAGTCTCCTCAGCGTCAGCTTGAGATGTGGTGGAAAACCCTCTGGGTGGGGGGACAGGCAGACACAAACACCACCCCCTCTCCCTGTTACCCCCCTCAGACACTTGTGCCACCTCTCTGTTCCACTTTGGGTGGTGCTTCATGGCATCTCTGTCTCACAGGGGGATGGAGGTGGAAGCTTCTCCCCTGGTGCCAGGCCAGCCTGGTTAGGAGATTAGTGATTCCCAAGGGGACCAAGACCCATCCTATGAACCCTTCCCCTTGTGAGGGGCTGGGCTGGGCAGCTGGGAAAAGCTCCACACGTGCACACACGGACACAAAGGGAAGGAGTGAACACCCAAAGCCACCAGAGGATGCTTTGGGGATTTGCATCAAGACCATGGTTTGCTCCACAGGGAGCCAAGGCTGGACCAGAGTCAGCAGTGCCTCCTGAGCATCTCTCACACACCTGTAACAGAAGAAAGTGGGAGAGAAGGGAGACCAACATGGCCATGGAGCAAAGCAGAGACCTTTCCAGCTCCATCCTCTGTGTGAAGCCAGGCCGGGCTGGCAGGGGAGTGGGAAACTGCCAGGAGATATGAATGAGGGAGAGGGAAAAAAAAGCCACAGCAGGCCAGCATAAAAGCCCCAGTGTGGTGGAGCAGGTGCAGAGGCTGTGATAATTCCCCATTTCGTCCAACAGAGGAACTAGGAGTGTCCAAATTGAGTTATCGGGCAGCAGGTTTCAGGACAAACAAAAGACGGCGCTTTTTCCACGCCACCCAAGATTAAATTATAGACCTCATTGCCACAGGGTGCTATGGAGACCTACAGCCTAAGTGGCCCCCAGAAAGCATTTAGGCAAACTCATGGGGCACACAGGTCTGTCAAGGTCTGTTAAACATGATGGAGCAGCCACCCCAGGGAGTCACTAAAGCCTAAGGCTGCCGGGAGCACGTGTTGGACAAGGGGCTCAGCAGACCTGCCATCACCTGCCAGCAATGCTGGACCAGCACAGACTGGGAGATAAGTAGTGTCTCATCACCTAAATAAATCATTCCCCAAATCCTCTTGAGGGCAAGGAGAGGTTCTTTGGCTCGGAGGTGCCCATGGTGATGCTACAGGATAGGCAGAGAGGGGACTCCAGGGTTTATGTCCATGTCTCAGTGCAGGGATCCTCCAGGATCCCTTGCCAGGGATTTTTGCCCCTGGCTGCCCTCACATCCACCTGAGCGAGACAGGGTGGGCAAAGCCCTACTGTTTCCACAGCTCTTGCTCAGAAGGAAAGGGAGAAAAACATACCCCACTTCCCGCAAAGACACCACAGGCCGGATCTGGCTGCCATAAATATGGCCCCAGCTCCTCGCTGAGACTTCACCAAGCATATCAGCTCAATAATTCATCATCCAGGAGGTGCAATAACTATCCATAATTCACGAGCAGTAATATTCTACAAGTTGGAACTGGCAATTTGGCTCCCTGGACCATGGGAGCCAAATTCTTTCTGGGGCTGCCTCGCACCATATCCAAGGTCTCATTTCTTCTTGCCAAAAGGAATGAAGGCAGCAGCCACCTCCCGAGTTGACACAGCCAGGAGGGGCATCCTAGAAGCAGCAGGTTTTGGAGCGGTGTCCATCTGTCCCTGTTCTTCAGGTTTCCAAGGGCTTCCTCACGTGGAGGTCTGAAAATTATGAAGAAGTCTTGGTTTTTGGTCTGAAAGGCTGATAAAAACAACAGGTCGTGGGGACTCCATATCAGGGGAGCAATGATGGAGGTGCAGGGATGTGGCCTTCACTGCAGCAGTGTTGGGTGTTCTTTGGTGACCCTTCCAGCAGTGAAGGGAGCGTGCAGGTCCCAGAGATGCCCCAGAGCAAGATATACAGCAGTATCTTAACATCTGAGGCTGATAAACAGCTCCAAAGCATAAGATCCGAGGGATGATTTGGGACTGGGGGTGGCAGAAAGGGCTGGAGGAGGCTGCAGCAAGGGGTTCCCCTCCAGGAGGTGGCACAGAAGCATCCTGGTGTCAGCAAGGAAGCGCAGCAGCTCCAGGGAAAAGCGGGAAACATGAGCCACAGAGTTCTCAGATTAGAAAAACACCTCTTGCTCGGCAAACTCTGTAAGTCAGACGTAAAACACGGTGAAGCAGAGCATGCTGGAGCTCCCTCGCTCCTAGGGGAGATGTTTATTAACTCGTCAAAATAGAACGTCTGGTGTTGCCAGCAAGGAGCTGGAACGGGGGGGGGGGAAAAAAGAGAGAAAAAGGGGAGGAAAAACAAAAATCACATGTGAAAAACATCCTTTGCTTCCCTGTACTTGGCTGGAGATGGTCTATGGAGCCTGCCTGAGCCCAGGGCAAGCAGGGATCCTGGAGCATCCTCCTGGAGAGGCAGGAGGAGATGCCAGGGAAGAGGCTGTTGCAGCACCCAGCTCCGACTCCCACGCTCTTCGCAGGAGCCGCTCCTGACCTCCGTGTAATTGGGCCAGTTGGCACACCTGGCTCAACATAAATTAGGGCTTCTAAAATAAATAAGGTGATAGCTGGCAACGAGGCGCCAAATTGATGTTGCAATAGCACAGGGCAGTCATTACATCGCGGTTACACTGCAACAGGGGACAGCACAGCAGCCACCCAATTATTTTAATCGTATTTGTTTAAGTGCTACAGATCAGGGACTAAGTTTCTTCACCAGTTATTTGCTGTTGCTCTGCTCACCTTGAGAAGGAGACAGAGCGCCCAGGGGATTAACTGCGGGGGGATGGTGTCATTGTCCCGGGTTTTGGCCAAGAGCATTCCTCTGAAATGAGCCTTCCTTGCTCCCCATAACCCCGATCCTCCGTAACTTCCACGTCACAGGCAGCATTATCAGTTTGTTATTATAAGCCCAAGGGGCTTTGCTGGGGTGCTACTGGCCTTGATTCACAGAATCCTAGAAGGTTTGGGGTAGAAGGGATCTTAAAGACAATGTCATTCCAACCCCTTGCTGTGGGCAGTGACACCTTCCACTAGCCCAGGTTGCTCCAAGCCCCATCCAGCCCGGCCTTGGACACTTCCAGGGATGGGACAGCTTGTCTGGGCATCCTGTGCCAGGGCCTCACCACCCTCACAGGGAAGAATTTCTTCCTAATATCCAACCCAAACCTAAAGTCCCCCTCCACTGAGGTCCCTTAAATACCAGGTTTGTGGTACTTTCTGTGCTCACTGTAGGGTTTTTCCACCTGCTCCAGCCTCCGGTACTCTCAATATGTACTTTAAAGAACAATTTACACCTAAAAATGCTCCCCTCCTGTGAAAGCACCACCGCACAAAACAGCAGATGGTGTTTGAACACTGCAAAATGGAAAATATATCTTTAAAAGAGATATACAAGAGTTGTCTTGGCGCTATGCGGGTGCCTCAGGGTCTCGATTTGCAGCTTTCTGCGTTGGGGGAAAAAAAGATGGCAAGTGCTGTGAGATAATACTGGTGGCAGGAAAACGCTCTTCCATTTGAGTCCTTGGAAATTGTGGCATGGGAACAACCCAAAAAGGACTGTGCAGGAGGGGCTCTCTGCCCAGCAACACCAACAGCCCTCACGGGCCACCACACGTGCCCAGCTGGGGATGGGATAAGGAGGAGAAGAGGCTGTTTCCTCCCTTTCTTCCCTCCCCCCCCCAATTTGTGCTCGTCGTGCTTCTTCGCATGAAATGCTGTTTATGGAGAGGCAAGGTGGGGTGGGAGACGCATAAATCACCCTGCTTCCATTTGGGGCTGCTGGGAGAAGCAGGGAAAAGTCTTGTCAGGCATGCCAGCCCTTCCCAGGTCTCAGACCCAGACTGGAGTCTCAGGACTGATGCAGCAGGAGGTCCTGCTCCTGGAAAGGCACACCCGAGTGTTACAATAACACTGCTTTTGTACGTGAAACATCAAAAACCATTCCTTAAAAAAAACCCTCCTCTCTCTCTCCATCCCGGAGGCAAAACCCCCGCTGAACATCCGTCCTCCAGGCAATCCTCCCTCCGTGTAAAAAAACCCTTTTTCTTAGAGGTTTGCTCAATAAAAAAAGCTTGAATGCTGCTAATTTCCAAAATAAACAAGCAAATCTTTGGAGCAGCAAATGCAAAAGGCCCCCAAGGCACCTTCTAAATGTCACAGAAAAGCATTAGCCGAAGCGCGTGCCCGGCTGTCGCTGCCCGGCCGGCGCCTGCTCCGGGCACAGGGGACATCTTTGGGAAGTTTGGGTTTGGTGGGAGCAAAGAAAACCCCAAACTCAGGCCCCTTTAGCAGTTGCTTTGAAGCTGACAGGCTCTGCAACAGGAAAAAATAATATAAATTGGGTTGGGTTTCACTCCTAGCAACGACATTTTGACAGCTTCTATTTCAGGGACGCCTTTATTGTTTTCCCTCTGGTCCTCAATTAATGCCTTACCTCAAAATAGCTACGAGCCAGCAGGACTTTTCCACTCACCATGCTGCAAGCTGCTCCAAGCTTCCCCCATGGTGTAAGTCCTCATGGATTGGGCTGGCTGTTCCCAGCCTGACCCCAAATCTCCACTTCTGACCCCTCAAACAAGGACACCTCCCTGCTGGAGCCAGGTGCTTGTGCTTAAAAGTCAACCTGGAAGAGAAAGCAAACTTGTTTCCCACTGTTCTGAGGGTGCTGTGCCCAAACACGTAAGGCCAGGACCAGGGCAAGCTTCTGGGAAGTAGCCAGTGCACAGGCTGGGAATGCTCTAAGGGGTTTAGGGAGGCAGATGGAGCCAGGGTTCACTTTTATATCCTGTACTTTCTCTTGGAGCTGGGAAAGGTTTGGCATGCGTTATCCTTGAGGATGTTCGGGGTTGGAACTAGGTCCCTTCCAATCCAAACCATTCTGTGACATTCCTTGCAGTGCCAGCTGAGCTGAACAGCCCCATTCAATGGGATATGCTGGGCCTCCCACAAGAATATCACACTCCAAACCGCCTTGGGCTCCCTGCTCCCATTGCCGCAGAATAAACTCATAAACACCCTCCTCTCAAGGTTATCCAACAGTGGTTAAAGATTTAAGAAAATCCCTCTACAATGTATATGGCTCCTCCTGAAATATTCATCCCCTGACATCAATGTTTCATCAATTTTCTATCATATATCACCCCCGACACCAGCTTCAATCATGGCGGTGCAGATGGGCAAAAATAGATGTGTTTACAGAGCCAGCTGCCTCCAGTTTCCTCTTTTCCCACATAGTTTAGTATCAATCAATTAGCTGGTGCAGACACCACCTCCCCGCTCTGCTCTGGGTGAGCCAGGCGTGCCCCAGCTTCCCTCTGGGAGCTGGTGGGATGGGGTGGGCAATGCAGATGGGACATGGGAAGCCCCTGTGCAGGAAGACACCGAGCACTCAGCCAGAGCCACACCAAAGGCTCCGGCTTATCATTTACCTGTGGGAGCACCTGTACTCCCGTTCCAGGAAGCCAGCTGCCCTTTCCCTCTGCCCCAGAGGTCCCGGGAGCCCTATTTTTCACTCAGTAGCCACATTCCTGGGCACGTGCCAGACGCCACCTCCCACAGCAGAGAGGCAGACGGGCCCCAGGTGCCTCTTTTTTATTATTTTCCTTTTTAATTCCTGTAAACTGTTTAACCTGTGTTATGCCTGTGCTTCTCCTGGCCTCACTAAATGACCAACAGGTTGTTCCAATCTGCCCATCAGCCCTTGCCCGGCGGCTGTGCGAAATGACGGAGGAAAAGCTCTCTGGCCACAGTCATCTTTTGATTTCAGCACGGCTAACGAAGTTAAAGGAGACCTTTCCTCTCCCCCCCAGCCTGAGCCAGAGAAGTCAGAACATTTTAGCTGTTATCTGACTTGACGTGCAAAAAACCAGAAGGAGATGGGGGAAAGAATCCCCCCCCTACCCCCAGCCCACCGCTGCCTCCTTCTCGCCTTTAATTGCAGCGTACAAATGCCAGGCTTGTTTTTGCTCTCCCTGAAATTCCCTCTGTCAGTACAGGGCTCCCTCTGGTTCAGGACAAAAATTGACTTCGTGTCATGAATGAAGTAATTATTTCCCTCCACAAATGACTATGGCAATTATTCCCCTTTCCAGGAGAGGAGGGATGTGTGTGAGGTTTAAGCTGCCGAGCAGAGCCGATGTCCCTGCCCGGAGCAGGGATGCACTCGGGCTTTGCTCACCAGTGTTTCTGCCCCCTCCACCACTTCCTTGCCCCACCACCTCTTCTCCTTCTGAACTCAGGCTCAGACTTGCTGGATCTTCACTGGACACAGGCATTTGGCTGGATCTGCTGAAGCTGAAATCAGCTTCCCCATTCTGCGCTGTTTTCCCCTGCCTCAGGAATAAAGGACATTTCCTAATGTGTCCATCCTGTATCCCTTCGCTGAGGAAGAGCAGGGGAAAAATACTGCCTTGGGTATGTGCACAGGGGGAATATTAGAGACTTACAGAATCACAGACTGGTTTGGGTTGGAAGGGGCCTTAAAGATCTCCTATTCCAACTCCCTGCCATGGGTAGGGATGCCACTCACTAAATATATCCCAGTTACAGAGATGACCATGGAAAAGCTACCTTCCTGCTTCTCCATTCACCAGTGCCCTATTCCCTGCCTGGATCAAGGTCTCCCTTCTCCAAAGAAAGAACTGGGGGTGTTGGCCAGGAGACCTGGATTAGCCCATCACAGGCAGACACTACCTGCCTTCGCTATCACAGTGAGACAGTGAGGCACCATCCAGGCACAAACCCTCCAAGAGGTCAAGGCTGAGCTAGGCCAGGGACCCTCCTCAGCACCCAGAAGGTCCTTCTCCAGCAGCGGGGTTGTGTTTGGAGACAGGGGTCTGTCACACACTCACCCTGCAACATCCTGCCTCCTTTTTCCCCCGGCCATTGGCTCCGTGGATGCCCATTTCCCGACTCCAGCAACCAAGGGTTTACCAACTCCTGAGGTGTTTCTCTGCCAGCTCTTGAGCACGTTGCAGCTTCTGCAGGTGTTAAAAGCTGCTGTACAGGGTGACACAAAGAAAGCTATTTGCGGCACACGCCGAGATCTCTGAACCCCACAAAGACACAGAAGCGCCGCAGCAGCCTGTGCTGGAGAGCGATGAACCAGCACCCAAACTATTAACTATTTCCAGGAACACAAACCCCAGGCAATCCTGCAAGAACAAACATTTCTCTGCCAGAGCAGATGGGGCACTTTTACCAGCACTCAGAAATCTTGTCTTTGCATCAAAGGACAGAGGTTGGAAAGAGGGAGTTCAAGCATCTTCTCCAGAAAATCGTGTCCCTACCACCATGACCAGGCCAATTCCAGCAACATGAGAACAAGGATTGTAAGAGGGAGAAAAGTGGTAACAGATACATTTTTTAAATGGTTAAAACGGCAGGACACAAACTCCCCAAGCAAGCTGGAAAGTCACTTGAAGGTTGTGAGTGACCTTGGAGGAGGCTGGACCTTGGCTTGGTGGCTGCGGCGGCAGAAGCGTGAAAATGTATTGCAGCCCTTGGGCAGCCTTCAGTTCTCATTTAAGCTGTTAATCAGAGGGGGAGAGGGAGGAGAGCAGCAGCAGCAGCAGCAGCTTTTCCCCGTGAGCCTGACTGTAAAAGTGTGAGTGGCACTGGAAGGGCCTTCAGGACATGGGCAGGGGGTGGGGAGAAGCAGCTCTGCCTCCCTGCAAGGAGGAACAGCTCTAGGAGCTGAAAACACACATTCTTTTATTCTTCTTAGTCCTTCTGTGGATGGAATTATCCCGGTGACTAGTTTTCCCGTGGTTTGTTTGGTTGCTGAGGTGAGCACCCCATGGCTCTGGTGTTCAGTTTGGGGTAGCCTCGTAATGAGGGGGATTTTTTGACCCAGTGGACCAACACTGAGGTGCAGCTGCCCCAGAGCATCCTGCCCTTCCCGTGTCATGGCAGGGGGACCTTTCTGCTTTCAGTCCACAAGTCACCGTGTCAAGGACCACATCCACTGTCCCCAGCATCCCTGAGGGACAGTGCAGCTCCTGTGGGACCTGGCATAGGCTGCCCAGAGAAGCTGTGGCTGCCTCATCCCTGGAAGTGTCCAAGACTAGGTTGGATGGGGCTCTGAGCAACCTGGTGTAGTGGAAGGTGTCCCTACCCTTGGCAGGGGGGGAAGGAGATGATCTTTTAATGTCCCTTCCAATCCAAACCTTTCTAGCATTCTATGACCTCGGGCCATGAAGCTGTTGGAAAAGGACAGAAAGGGACACAGGCACAGACTCCTTGGAAGAACGGGGCTGGTGACCTGCCCTACCAAGGGGACTCCTTAAAATCCATGCGGGATTCTCGAGCAGATGGAATTTGAGCAGAGAAGTCACCTCCCCACTCACCTGCACCACTCACCTTTCTCCAGCATCGCAAGGGTTAAGATGAGTCTATTACTGTTTGCTTGTCACTTTGTCGCTGATCTAATGACCATCGATAATAGCTGAATAAGAATTGATGGAGAGATGGATTTAATTAACCCCGGTGTCAGCAGCTCGCACTGCTGTCTGTTTGTGTTAATGGAGCAGCTCAGGAAAAAACTCTCCTGAGCTTTGTGTGGCTCAGCCTGCGGCAAGTAAAACAGTCCTATTCATCAGCTGCACCCTCCAGGTATACCCAGGCAGTGCCACATGGCAATTGCTTCCTCCTGCCCCCGAAAGAATAAAATAGTCACCTGCTGTATCGCACTCCGAGCCCCCGGCTTCGCCTGCTGCCGCTGCCTCTGACAGCAGCACAAGGTCTCAGCAGGGTGGGTGGGAATCTGGGAGTGCCTGGGAAAACAGCATGCTGTTATTGGGAGGCTGGAGATCTTTCTTTAGCAGGAGGATGGTTCTAGGTGTTTGATAAAAGACCAGCACAATGGCAGGAAGAGCTTGGTGTTACCTGACGGTGCAGATTCCGGGTCAGGGACAGAGGCTGAGAGGTGTCCTCAAGCCTTCCTGCAGCCTCCTCATGCCAAAACCCAGGTGTTGCATGCACTCCTCTGGGATTTATCCCCTTCTTCTGGGTTTCAAACTATCTTGGGAGCCAGCTCCGGGGGTGCAGGCACAGAAGCACAGCCCATACAGAGGCTGGGGGCTCAGACCAGACCGTCCCAGTCCCACTAATGAGGCTGGTCCTGCCCGTTCCTTTATTGCAGCTGGTAACTGGTGTCTGCCAGCTCCTTCCCTCTCTTCAGCCAATCTTCAGGTACAGCAGATGACAGCTGATATTGCTCCTCATTCTCCTGCCCTGGCTTATCAGGAGGATCACGATGGAAAGGCCAGCCTGGAGGGAGTGTGGGTGCATGGCCCTTCTTGCCTGTGGATATCCAATCCAACTGATGAATTTCCTGGTAGGCTAGGGACCATGCCATGCACCACAGCATCATCCAGCATCCACTTCCCAGGGCAGAGCACCAATCTGTGGGTGCACAGTGGAGCACCCCCCTCCCTGGGCATCATCCATTTGGGAAACCTCTCAGGGCAGGCTGTGGGGGGGCCTGTCTGACACCCACCAGGGTTTCTTCACACTTCCCTTTCCTCTCATTTTCGGCTGTGATTGATTTTCGTGTTCTAACACGTGTCCAGCCCTGACCTGCGCTGGCAGGCAGGAGGGCCTGGATCCAGCCCCGGAGCTGGGGATGCACTGGGATGGTGCTGGTGCCACCCTCGGCTGCCTGGGCTGTTCTTCTGGGCGCTGCAGCCAGAGATTCCGTGTGCTTGCTCTGACAGACAACAGTATTACTGTCTGGAGGAATAAGCTTCCCAGGGCAACACCTTGCCAAGCTAAAAATATTCCTTCCAGTAAAAGCACCGGCTCCCGCTGCCAGCGCTGTCTCGTGGTATTTCCAGGTAGGACGGGACACAGATCCTTCACGATGCGAGGTCACTGAAAATGCCAGTTGTTGGCAAACTTATTTCCTGCTGAGAAACGGTGAGGTCACCTTTTGGCTTTGGCACCTCAGCTGGCATCTGCAGGCGACTCTGAGGGAGCAAACGTCTCAGCTGGGATTCCCACGGAAAAGACAGGCGTGGAAAACAGGTGCTCGGACAAGCGAGGCGGGGAATATTGCTCAGGAGGTGAAAGCTGGTGTCAACAGAGATTAGGGCTCTGTTCCTACCCTCAGGCCTCGCTCCTCTGGCTGCAGGATGAAGATAACATCACCTCGAAGAAAGGTGAGGAATTTAATTCAGCACTGGCTAATGTGGAGCTTCCAAGACCTTAACAGCAGCTCTCCAAGCAGCCCTTGGAGCATTTTGGGTCTGGACTGGGAGAGCCAGTCTTAGCAATGCAATGGGACGTACGAATCCTTCCCTCCCCATCCCAAGATCTCCCTTCTCCCAGCAGAGAAGAGCAGTACTAAAATAAGCAAAGCTGGCAGTGGAAGGCAGAACTGATCCTGGCCTCCTCAATGCACTCCCTGAAGCAGCAAAATTCATCCTGCCATGGCAGGAATTGGGGAGCCTGGGAAGGATCCCAAGATCAAGTATCATCCCAAGTCCATCCTAGCCTGGCAGGGCTCCCCACTGCTGAGCTGGGTGTAAGCTGGAGCCCTCCTTCCCTGAAAAAAAACCCCAGAGTATCCCACATTTTCCTCTTTTAGCTTCATTTTCCCAGTGGAACATCCACTGACTACCCACAGCTCCACTTCACCCCCATCTCAGGAAAAGATGGGCAAGGCACAAGGAAGGTCTGTCCTGCTCTGGAACAGCCTGAGCTTTCGGAAAGATGCTGATTTAGAGAGAAGCAGGTTTCCTGTTTTGCTCATCCCTGTCCCAGACAGAAAGTGCCTTTGCCAAGTACATCTTCAAATCCCTGCCAGTAACCTGCAGTCATGGAATACGTGAGGCTGGGGAAAAAAAAAATCCGGCAGAATTTAATTTTGAAGACCCAGCTAGTCTTATAGCTTTTCAGCTGCTGGAGCAGGTGAGCCAATAATAAAATCAACTGCCCAGAGAGGAAATGAATATTGGGTTTTGTTCCAAACGGATGAGTTCAGCCAGCGTCAGAAAAAGAGGAAAAAATAATAATAATAATATAAAATAAAAGGAGAGTAGGAATTGTTCTGTGACAAACGTATTTTGACAATTCAGCTGAAAGGGCTGACAGAGTTATGAGTGAGGGGGAGGAATTACTGATCTCTGAGTGTCATCTCACTTGTTTTTCTTGATTCAGCCTGGCCCTGCTAACAATGTGTGTCACTGCCCAGTGCTGGGAACATCCTTTGATGAATGACACGTGGTACTCCCCAAGGCAAAGCCTGGTTTCCTCCTGCAATATACCTGCCAACAGCACCAGGGGGGCCAGAGGGGGTACCTGCCAGACAGGCTGGATTTGGGAAGGCCAGAGGTGGAGGGGTCGGGGTCTCCAGCCACACGTCCCGGTGTGTTTCTGTTTGTGATGCACCTTGAGTCACATTTCCTGGTCTTCTGCCTGGCTGAAGCCATGGAATCCTAGAATGGTTTGGGTTGGAAGGCAGCTTGAGGACCATTCAGTTCCAACCCCCTGCAGGGACACCTTCCACTATCCCAGGTTGCTCCAAGCCCCGTCCAACCTGGTCTTGGACACTTCCAGGGATCCAGGGCCAGCCACAGCTTCTCTGGGCAACCTGTGCCAGGGCCTCCCCAAGCTCTCAGCCAAGAGTTTCTTCTCAATATCCCACCCACCCCTGCCCTCTGCCAGTTTGAAGCCATTCCCCCTTGTCCTGTCACCCCATGCCCTTGTCCAAAGTCCCTCTCCAGCTCCCTTCAATGCTGTTGTCGTTGTTTCCATCCTCACATGCTGAAACAGGGCTCGAGGTCTCCATTTGCACCCACAAGCCCATGTTGGGTAAAGGGCAGAAGTGTAGGAGGGTGGCAGCTGCTTGATTTCGGGTTCTTCAGGAGAAAACAAAAGCCCCTGAGGAGAAGGGGTGGCTGGCACAGAGCCTCCCGCTGTCTTTGCCAAGAAGGTGGCTTTACCGGGCAATAAAGGAGACCATCACAATATCTGGGAAAACATCCCAGCAAAAAACATCCCATCAAAGCTGTGGCATCCCAGTGCCCACTGCTGATGCTAAAGGAACACTGTGCTTACACTGACCTAAAGTCCCGAAGTTCAGGGCCTTGGAAGCTGCCAGCTCCTGACATCTCTTCCTGTGAGTAACAGGGCTGGAGGTGCCTGGTTTTGAATGGAGTTTGTGTCTGTGGAGCAGAGGGGTGTCAGGGAGGGGTCATCAGAGACCAGACAGCACCACCTGTGCTCCCTGGCTAAAATTTATGGACTGAGGACCTGGAGATTTTAATCTTAGGATTTTAAACGTCCCTTCTCAGTTTGAGCTGTGCAGCTCCGGGAGCAGCTCGTGCAGTACCCGCTTCCCCCTGTGGCATCTAAAACCTGGATGGAGCCAAGCTGCAGGAGCACATTAATTTTAATTACCTCTGGAGCGGGACTCGGCCCCAACGTGGGCAAGACCTGATGGCATTTCGTGGCATTCAGAGAGGTCCCCTCTGGTTAAAGGATTCCTGTCAGAGCTGCAACCAGCCAAGCTGTGACCACGCTCTGGGAGAAGGATGCTACCTGTGACTGAGTCAGCTTGAGTCACCTGCCTCCCCTTGCTGCTGCGAATTTACTACCCACAATAATTTTGAGAATTGGGGAATATCAGCTGCTTATTCAAATTTTCGCCCTCCCAGAAGCAACTGTGAGAAATACCCATGTTGAGGTGGGGAGGAGCGGGTCCTACAGTAGCTTTTCCCTGGCTCTCCACTCTTTGCTAGGAGTGTTAGGGAGAACCGGAGATCTTCCTCCACCTTCCTGGTGTTTGTTTGCCCAGCCTGGTTCTGCAGTTTTTCAGACAAACACATTTATGCCTTGCTTCCCCACCGAGTGACATCTTTCAGGACATGTTTTCTGAGGGTCGAAGCAGAGGGCAACCTCCCAGAGAACAGCATGATGCTTCTGAGATAAATAAAGCTCTTGGAGTGAAACCTCCTTGGAGGGACAAGGGCAACGTGAATTTCTCTCAAGGCTTGGGGGATGGCTCAGTGTTTCCAAGAACAACTGTCTTGTGTTTGCAATGACAGCCATTAAAATTGTGGGACAAGGTTCAACCAGTTGAAGGTCAGGTTGTCTGGGATGGGAAGATCTCCAGAAATTTCCAGTGATATATTTTATATTTTTAAGCTTTTTAGCTTTTTTCTGTTACTGTCTCTTGCAGGTCTTTCCCACACGGCTTAATATCTGTGCCCAGCCTGGCCTTGGGAGAAAGAAACCCCTCCACTGAGGTTGTTTTGGATAGATAGGGAGAGCAAAATAAACAAGTCGGGATATTTTCAGTTGTTCTTCATTTCAAGAGAGACATTGAGGGGCTGGAGCGTGTGCAGGGAAGGGAACGGAGCTGGGGAAGGGGCTGGAGCAGCAGGAGCGGCTGAGGGAGCTGGGGGGGCTCAGCCTGGAGAAAAGGAGGCTCAGGGGGGACCTTCTCACTCTCTGCAACGCCCTGACAGGAGGCAGGGGCCGGGGGGCATGTTGGGCTCTGCTTCCAGCGTACAAGGGACAGGACAAGAGGAAACAGCCTCAAGCCGTGCCAGGGGATGTTTAGATTGGATATTGGGGAAAAATTCTTTACTGAAAGGGTTGTCAAACACTGGAACAGGCTGCCCAGGGCAGTGGTGGAGTCACCAGCCCTGGAGGGATGTGGCACTTGGGGACATGGCTTAGTGGGTTGGCACTGCTGGGGGAACAGCACTTAAAGGCGATCTTTAAAGGTCCTTTTTTCAACCTAAATGATTCTGTGATTCTGCTCCCACTACCCTGCTTTGTGCTATTACTCATTGGTCAAATGCAGGGGAAAAGGCAAAATAAAGCCAGAGCTCCTGTCTATTCACCCTGATGGAAGTGATATGTCAACACCTCATCATTTCTCTCTCTGCTGGTGGAGAGTGTCTGCTCCTGACGACACCGAGCTTCTAAACAGCTGCATTTTGCTCCAGCCCTGTGTGTGAACGTCCTAAGGAAGAAGCCCAGCCACCCTGCCAGGCACCCAGCTCCCCACGGGCTGCTGGATCAGAGCACTGACATCCAGCTCCACCCTTTAGTTCCCCTGGAGAATAACTGGAAGTGGCGCTGCCAGGTTTAATAACCCCTCACGCCCCACCAGCCGCTTCACGGGACGCAGACCTTGTTAACATGCAAAATAATGGGAAGATGCAGGTGGGGTTCTGGCTGGTTAACCAGGAAATGCTTCAGTGAGAATTATCCAATTAAATCTCCATGTCTCCCTTGCTTTCATGGGTTTTTGCCCCCCTGCATTGTAGCTGTGTTATCAACCAAAGCAATAAACACGAGTCCTAATCGAGCACTGGCCGCGTTAATCCGGCACTGAGGGCACTGGGTACCCCTGCAGTGTTGGGCTGGGGCTCTGGGAGGCACGGGAAGTTAACCACAACCTAAATATATACATTGGCACACACCTAATAATCTCGCGGGGGGGTAACCAGTGCTTTTCTTCCCTTTCCTGAGAGCGCAGCTCCCTCTTTACTCAGCCCACCCTTTCTCCTTTGCCAGCACCCCATAAACAAGCTTCAGTAGGTGCTGCTGCCCTCCTGAAGTGAGAATGCTAAGCTCTGTTTTTACAAACAACCCCCAAACAAACAAATAGTACCTTTCCAGTCCTGCCAGTGCTTGGCTGCTCCATGACTTCTGTGGCAGCCCCAAGTATTCCCAATAACGGCTTGTTTTGGTACTTTTCTCCAAGTGTTTCCAGGGTATTTTATGCTGGGATTTCTGGTGAAATAAGAGCAAAAGAAACAAGAGAATAAGGGAAATAATTTAGACCCTGGAGGTAAAATAACAAACAAAAGCCCCAAAGCCCCACTTTGTATTAGAAGTCAGTTCGTTTTATTAGATGCACTCCCTGTTTTGCTGACAAAACACAGATCTCAGATGCAAAGCTGAAAAGTTTTAAGGGGTTAATTCTGTTCCCACCCATCTGCTGGAGTAGCAGTGCCTGGTGATGCATCTGGGCAGCTCTGGGGGCAGAGGATGTCCCTCTGTGCCCCTACCCTGGGCACTTGGGGGACGTTCAGGTGCAGCTCACTGATGATGCATCCACAGAGGGGGCTGCAGGTGAAGCAGAGTTAGCACCCACCATCCCTCTTACTCTGTCTGGCTCCTCACCAGGAGCTGGGATCCCTGCTGAAGCCTTTCCCATGGAGGCAAGGCTCGTGGCCAGGTGGGAAAGGAGCTTTTGCAGCCCCCATCTCCCCCGTGAAGGGATCCCAGTCTGCCCGGGCACCCCATGCAAGGCATTTCCTCCTCTCTCTCTGTCTGCACATGCAATTACAGCAAATCCCTCACAGCAGGAGCTGTGACAGTGGCTAAAATTGAGCTCAGTGCTGGGGGACACCCTCCATCATCTCCACTTGCCTCCCCTAGCGCCGGCTGCCGGGTCCTGCTGGGCACTGAGCGCGGCTGGTAAAAGCAGCAGTAAATGAAACCGCATCAACCTCCCCGCCAAGGTGATAATTTGTTTCTCTGAGGCCATCTGACACCCAGCAAGAGCCCAGTCAGGGTGCCCAGCGGGCTTGCTGGGGCTCACAGAGGTGGAGATTGTCACCGTGCTGGGGGCTCTTCCCTCAGTGCCACCCTCCCCTGCCCCGAGAGGTTGGCACCCTTTTGTCCTGTCAGGGGGCCCTGAGCCCTCATGGGTGTTTCCCCAGTCACAACAAACCATCCCAGCTGATGCACCCCTGTCTCTGCAGCGCCTCTTGCCTCTACTCTACAAGCTTTTGCTCCAGGATATTGGGAGCAGAGAGGAGGTATCTCCCTTGCCCAACAGCCAGAGCAGGCTGAGCATCCCTGGGGAGTGAAGGATGCTGCAGGCTGAGCACCCCAGGATCCCATGCTGCCATCTATTATAGGAAATAGAGCATCTGCACTCATGTCCCACGTGTTTCCAGCATCAGGTGATGCTACTCTGCTCCTGGCAAGCAGCCCTGGACACCTCTCAGTTGCACAGGGAAAAAGGAAAATAACCAGTAGAAATGATGTTTCCCACCCGAGTTTAGCCCCAGTGTGGCTTTTTTATCCCATGCAGAAACCCCAAAATAGGCTTTTTTTCCCTTTGCCAGCATGTCATGAGGATGAGGCCCTTGAGATGTAAGGAGCACCCTGGAAGCCCACCCAGGTGTCACCCAGCAGGCTGATACCTCACGGAAGCAGATAACTGACATCCCACTGGGATGCAGGAATCCTGTGTTACCCTCCAAGACCAATTTTTGCCCGCTTTTAGAAGCTGCTGACCTACATTCTCCCAGGTGTGCTGGGCACATCCAGAACCTACCAAAGGTAAAGGCACATTCCCTAGGCCACAGATAGTTTTTGGCAGATTTCTGAACAGCAAATGGGTTGATATTTGCTGTGTGGAAGACGAGGAGGGGGAGTCTGCCACACAGCATTCACATTATACA
Source organism: Cephalopterus ornatus (assembly GCA_013396775.1). NCBI lineage: Eukaryota > Metazoa > Chordata > Aves > Passeriformes > Cotingidae > Cephalopterus > Cephalopterus ornatus. The sequence goes on from VZRE01003677.1 coordinate 334,789, forward strand.
CAGGTGTTTACCTTCCTTCAGGCTCCTCATTTCTTTATCCTCATCAGGTAAGCACTGGAAATGTCACCTTCCCACGCCTGTAATTAAGCCCCGGGACTTTTGTCCTGGCGTGCACACACACACTGAAGACAAAAACTACCCAAAAACTTCCTTTTTGCTCCCAATCAGCCATGCAGATGTGCACTGGACAGCTGGAGATTGCTCCCCCCTCCGATCCCTTCTCCCAGATGAAGAAGGGGGGGGAGAAATTAAAAATAAGCAATTTTAATAATGTCACAAAAAGCAGACAGGGACATAAAAATCCATTAAGAGCTGGAGTGGCCCTCCCAATGGGAAGTGCTCCAACTCCTTCCCTTTCTGTCGCTCTCTTGCTCCCTCTTCAACCCCCTGAAAGGTAACCTTTAAAACACACTCGGCAGCGTGGTACTTAAACCTCTGGCATTTACCTTCATTTCACTCTGGCTTTTATTTCTTTCTAGGGGAGGAGGGCTTTTATGTTATAAGAGGACAAGTTGGTTTTTTCCCTTCCCCTCGGCTTGATTATTTTCCCCTCCTGTGCGTGTGGTTTCTTTTTTTTCCCCCGCCCCCCTCCTGCTTTGTGGTCACCATCGCCCATGCACACAGCCCTGGTGCCCATCACCATGGGGGAAGCAGGAAGAGAAGCCAGCCCACGATCCAAATTCCAACCCCCCTCTCCCCCCAAACACCCCAAACTAACATTTTAACATCTTAAAAGAAGGATAAAAGAGAGTGAACAGTAGCCTGGGGTTCCTAGTGGGCTGCAGAAAGACAACAAGGTTGCGATTCACAAGAGAGATGCTCAAGACACAGCTTTTGGGGGGGCTTTTACTTTTTTACGTGCACACATCCCTTGAACTCCCCCAGAGAAGAAACTTCAACCCTTCAAACTCTCCTTAATATTCCTCTCCTCCAGCAACTCTGCCCCCAAAGCGATCCTCTCCTGACACGGTGCCAGCCAAATGTAGCCTCACAGAAATGCCACTTCTCCTGCTCCTCTCATCCATCTGTAACACAAAGCTCAGTGCTTGGATGGGGTTCTGAAGCTCTGCCTCACAATCAGGGCTCCACTTCAGCCTCCCCCTCGCAGCCTCCCCGGTTTTGGCCCATTAAAGAGCTGTTAAGAGCTAGACCCGAGAAGGCATCCGGCAGAAAGTGCTTTGCAATGACTTCGTTCCAGCCCTGTGAATCCTGGCGTGGGCTTTTATGCCTCTTACTGAGGGATACCTTCATGTGCCAGTCACACCAGACCAGGGTTTTATCACAGTTTGCTCACTACATTCGCTTTCCCCCCCACCACTGAAGACCCTGCTGTGGGAGCCGTGGCATTAGCAGAGCATCTCCAATTCTCATTACAAAATAAAATCTTGTCTTTTCCAAGTTGGAAAGAGCTTGAAAGCATGACCTAATTGTGCCCGGATACCCATGGGCAAAGAAAGAGTCCAAACTATATTAATAAAAGGAAACTGGCCAATTTTTTCAAAGCCATTCATTAATTTCAAGTGTGACCCAGGAACAGAGACATGAATTATTACTTCTTCCTAACCCAGCAGCACCCGTGATCCCAGGCTGACTCCGTGCCATGCCTTGCACAGCAGGAATCCCTGAGCAGCCCAGACTTCCAGATGGGCACTCCAAATTCCCAAGAGGGACAGGAGGAGGTCATACCCTCTCCCCCACAGCTGCACCTGAGGGGAGACAGGAGCATCCTGAGGGTGACAAGGAGACCTGAAAGCCGCTCACCCTTCCCAGCATCCCTTTTGCATCCGAGTTATGCCCTGGGACGACTTCTGCTTGAGTCTAGGCATAGGGGCACGCTGAAGGACACCTTGCTGTGTCCTGATGGAGTCACTTTGTTTTGTCCCCATCTCCTGACAGGGCTAAAGCAACAGTTGCAGTGCTGAGGTGATGCAGATTTGGGAGTTTACATCAGGTAAACTCCCAAAAAAAACCTAGGTATCCCTTACCTCCAGGAGCCCAGGAGGCTGATGCTCCTGTCTGCTACATGTGTGCCCTCCTGGGGATGTAAGTGGGGCTCACCCAGGTCCCCAGGAAGAGTTTGCTGGGAGATCCTGACTGCTGTCAGCCACACAGTGAGCAGGAGAGGCTCAGAGCACGTGCATCCTGGGAAAGCCAGGACCAGGAGAGCACACAGAACAAGGCTGGGGGCTCTGCAGCAACACCTTCCACTGCTTCCAGCAGTGCCCACACCACCCCAAATTCTCCACTAACCATGGCACCCCGACTGCTGCAAACGGGCAATTTTGCAAGTTCCACCGAGGCCATGTTTTACCTCCCAGAGACAAATTTGCTCTTTGAATGCATTCATCCCCTCCTACTCCACAAGCAACACAGAACAGATTTGCAAAGCAGCTTTCTACTCATGGTTTGTTTTGTTTTTTTTTTTTTGTTCTCCCAAATCTTCTGAGAGCAAGTTCTTGCACTCCTACAAGTCTCCTCTGAACTGGCACCAGTCAGGTAACATAAGCAGGAAGCAGCAGTGATGCCTTTCTCCTTCTGCAGCCTCATGGAGCAACCCCAAAATCTCCATCAAGCATAAAGTCTCTTTGACTCATAGTGATATCAGTTTTCAATAGCTTTCAGTAGTTTTTCAGCATAAACTCAACCTTCAGAAGGAGCCAAACATAGGAGTCAAGGAGTAGAGGCTTTTGGGGGGTTGTAGAGTTTTGTTTTTTTTGGGGCAGTGATAGTCCAGGCTGGTAAAGACCAAACCTTCACCTCTTCATGGCTCCAAATAAGTCATCATAAAATAATTTGTGCATCAGCCCAGTGCTCTGACTGGATTCAGGTACCAGCTGGTTTCCAGACCACTGCTTTCTCTGGCTCAGGCCCAAATTTATATGGCAAACAATCAGCACAACAAATGGCCATAAAGGAAGCAAGCTAATTGCAACAGATTAAAACACCCAGAAACACAAGTAAAACACAAATTTATGCAGATCAGCCACCTCCCAGCTGCTATGTGGTGGACTCCTCTGCTGCTCTGCAGGTTGGACAGGGTAAGCCTCTGGGGGAGTGGGGTTTTCTTTCGGATACATAATGCTGCAACCAAGGGCTGGGCCCTGTCTTGGGCTTGAAACAAATGAGATGCCTTCGGAAATCCTCCAGAGCAAAGATCATGGTCCCAAATCCATCCCCAAGCCCAGCAGGCAAGCGCAAGAGGGACAAGCTGAGGTTTCTGGGTCTCGTACGAAAGCGAGCAGTGTTACAACTCAGTCATGAGTGGAAGCAAAAACAGGAACCGTCAGAGATGCTCTTCGGGGAAAAAGTGTCCAGGAGAGCCAGGTGAGGTAGATCACAGAGTCATGGAATGCTTTGGGTTGGAAGGGACCGCCAAGACCATCCAATTCCAACCCCCTGCCATGGGCAGGGACACCTTCCACTAGCCCAGGTTGCTCCAAGCCCCATCCAACCTGGCCTTGGACACTTCCAGGGATGGGGCAGCCACAGCTCCTCTGGGCAACCTATGACAGATCAACCTCACTTCTTCATTTTTGCCAATACCTCAACCAGAGAACAGGATTTCACTTGGATTTAGATGGTACATCTGCTGACACTCTGGATGAGGAGGGAGTTTTATTTAAAGAAAGGAAACAAAAAGTGCAAAGGTAGGAAATTACCTGAGGATTTTGTCTGAGCGTGGTGGGACGGGGCTCTGGTGGCACTGAAAAAAAGAGATAACAAGGGAAAACTTTGACTCCTCAGAGATTAATCTTTGCAGAGATTAAATTGAAGCCTTCAGGTCTGATGCATCGATTGCATTTCACTTCCATGACAGTTTTGTGGTAGAACAAATTACAGAGGACACGGAGTGTACATTTTTTAGCCATCCAACAATTCGCTCATTTATCAGCAAGGATCTCCTTAGAGCCAACCAGGACAGGTAGAAAGCCGGGATCTATAGGAATGACCCATGGCAGGAAGGTTGGAATTAGATCATCTTTAAAGTCCCTTCCAAACCAAACCCTTCAGTGATTCTATGAACTCAATCCAAGGGAGAAGCCAGAAGTGGCTTTTCCTTGCTAACACCTGGAGTCACACAAGTATTAAATGCAGAGTTTAACAAAGAGGAGCTGTTGGGAGGATGATGAAGAGAGGAGGAACATCCAAATTTCTAGGATGCACATAGCACTCCGGTGAAGTACCTTTCCAGGGCCTGAGCCCTTTGGGAGGTGTGGTTGGAAGGGCCCTGCCCTTGGCATCCTGGCTCAGAGGGGATGGTGAAGAGATGCCTGCAAAGGAGCTTGCCAAGAAATATCAAAATTTCTCCAAACATTGACTTCTGCCAATAAATAATTTCAAATCAGCCAGCAGGAATAAAAACTGGCATAGCTACTGCTGTGCAAGCTGGTGTTCAAAAAAGAACTTCAGCATGACATTCAGGTTGGCAAAGCCTTCCCATGGGCCAGTTTGTTCTCCTCACTTGGATCAAGGAGCTTCTCCCACCAGTGCCTGCACAGCGTCCCGCTGGAGATCCTGGCTGCTCCCGGTCCCAAAGTTCCCCATCACCATCCCAAGCCAGTTTCAGAGCCATCATTTCTGGGTTTGCAGGCAAACTCCTGACACAGTGCTAACATCCTGCTTTTCCTCCTCGGAATCTGCAGAGCTGGATTTCAAGTGAAAGCAGAGAGAAGGTGTTTTAGCGCAGGAGGTGCCAGGCAGGGTGACGAGGCGCCAGGAGAAGTGTCCTCGCAGACGCTGCGAGGGTCACAGCAAACCCTTCAAGCTCCTTTTTTATCATTGCTAACGTTTAATTTCACCCATTTTTTTTAAGGGCTGTTAGTATCCTGGAAACCCACGTGTGGAAAACCCAGAGTCATTCCCCGAACATCAGAGAAGCACGGACAAGCGCTCAGAGGGACAGGACTTTCCCAGGGAAGGCCAAGATGGATCACCCTATGCTCAGGAAAGGACAGGATCACCAAGCAGACAGCATAAGAGTGCTGACCACATAACACAGCCCACCTACCTACACCCCTTTCCCCTGAGGAGACAGATTTAAGGGCCAGAGTGCTCCTTTTTTCAAAGGAGAGGCGAAGTCTGAAGTGTTATCGCCATTATATCAGCAGCAATGACCCTTTTAACCCTTCACTTGGAGAAGGAGATGATATCTATGGTACCCACTAAGATTTAACAAACAGAAAATCATTTCTATCAGCTTAAACCACCTATTAGGCACAATCAATCTACTTCTGCCCATTCCCTGGATGCCAAAAATTAGTACAAGGCAGTGGTGACACAAGAACACCGCGTGAGCCTCTATAACTGGTGGTACTGAAGCTGAAGGTACATTTTGGATGAGCAGAAGGGACAGCATGTCTTTCCCTGGCTTTGCTCAGGCCCAGGCTCTGGAGGGATCTCCAGGGAACAGGTGCTTCACAGAGGACCAGCTTTCTTTTCCCTTTTCATCATGTTTGTCCAGAAGGGCTGGGAGAGCAGAGTAGATGGCCAGGATAAGGGAGCCTTCAAGTTAATTCCACTCTAAACCCAATTTCATTTCCTTTCTAATTAGAGCAGCAGGCATGTTTTAACAACCGATTATCTCTCCTGGGCAGTTGTGTGTATTCTTCTTGGCTACTTATCCAATTTTTTCCAAGCAAAGCTCTGCTGTGATTGTAACACAAACAAAATGGGAGCAAGGTAGAGCACGGGCAGTTTGGACAATGCTCTGCCAAGAATTAGGACCAAGGTTTTCTTTTTTATTCCTAAAACTGAAAAATAGAAGGTGCTCACCATAGGAAAATATAAACCTTTGGCAGTGCTGGAAGGAGAGCAGAGGTGTCAGCAAAATATCATTAAGAGCTATCTGTAAAAAAAAAAAAACAAAACACCTCTGTGACAGGCACTCAACTCTCACAGACATCCTAGAGCTGCTGCATCTCCTACCTGTGCAGCCACAACACTCAGGAGAGCCTCCAAGCACCTACATCCAGCACCTCCTACCCACCAGATCCTGGAGTTTACGGCAGCAGCCACAAGCCTCCTTTAAAAAGCTGACAGCAGGGCCAGGATGCAGGTGAAGGAATTACAGCCCTGGCGTGGCTAAAGCCTCTGCAGGTGGATGTGGTTATCCCTGACAGGCAACAGAAAGGCAGGGGTGGAGCATCTTCTCCCAAAATTCACCTGCCTGGCTGCACCTGTTCATTCCCATGCACTGGCTCCAAGAGCAGCAAGTCCCACCACGAGTTCAGTGTTGGTGTTCCTCTCGCCTCCAAATGCCATCATCTGTTTGTTGTTTTTCTGGGATGTCACATGCTTCCCCCTGCCTTGCTCCTCCTCCTGCTGGAAAGTCCTGCTCCAGCAAAGGGGCAGTGGGCTGATGCTGGAAAATAGGTATCCAGACCCCCACCCTGACACCCCTGCCTTGGCATGGGGGAGAGCAGGGCAAGAGGCAAACAGCCCCCAAACTCACCAGTTTCCCGGAGTCTCATTACAAGACGTGGGTTTTTTTCCCCAAAGCCTGTTGTTATTATTATTATTGTTATTAGTAGTATTTCCTGAAATAAACTTGCTTGGGAAAAAGAACAAAACCTCAAAGCACCGAGCTGAGCTTCCAGTCTCCACATTCCCAGTGCTGCCCTGAGCCCTCTGCCACCAGCAACGCGATGGGAAGCCCTGAAGTCCCTGTTTCCACCCTTCTTCTGCTCTGGCAGCCAATTCCCAGATGTGAGACTTAGTTTGTTTTCCCTTTTCCATGACCTCACCCCCCCTCTCCCGTTCCTGTTGGCGCTTCCTCTCCCCTCGCCCAAAGGCGCGTACCCGGGGGGCATATTTTTTCAGGAAAAGGGTTTTTGGCACAAAAAAGGGACCATGCCTGGGGATGTGCCACAGTTGCAGACACTTCCTGTTGCCAGGATGATGTTTTGAATATTCCCATCCTCTTCCTCATGTTAACAACCACAGATTCCAGATGAAGTTCATGCTCCCGTCCCACAATAAACATGAGGGTGGGCTGAGGAAAGAGCAGGAAAATGAAAAGCAGTGCTCCTGATCCACGTTTTCTTTTTCCTCTCCAAAGCCCTGCACTGGTGCTTCAGTTTCCTGGCCCCCATAAAACCTCATTAAACAGTTTTGGCCCGACCAGAGCTGTCACCTCGACGGCACTTTCCTCCCTCCAAATGGGACGCGACAGCTTAGAGTTAATAAGTCCGAAAGGAATACTTATAAAATAAGGTGGTGTCACAACATGTTGTTAAAATAGCAGGTGAGCAGGCCCGTTCGGAGAGCACTTAATGGCCCCACGTTTTAAAAATATCTGTGCTACATTTCGCCCGACAGGCAATAAATCTGCGGCAGATATGGATTTTCCTGCCTGGGTGCTGAGCTGAGCTCCAGCCTGGATTCTGCATCCCGCAGGGAATCTCACTGTCTGCTCAAAACCCTCCTGCTTCCCCTGCCAGTGCCTTGTGGTTGCAGGGATTGGGTTGTGCAAAGGTCATTTTGGTGGAGGCACAGTCATCACCACCCCCATCTGGGGGGCATCCAACTGCTGTTGGATACTCCCCCTTCCCAAGAATCTCTCCTTCACTGGATCCAAACTTTTGGGGGCTTAGCAAAGCCGTTCCCACCCAGGTCGATAGCTCATTTTCATTTTTTACCTTGTGCTATTCGCAGGAATGTCACGCCCAGCACAAAATTTTCCGACTGACAAGTGAAATTTAGTTAGCAGAGCTTCTATTATTCCCAATTTATTACCCCACTGGAGAGTTGTGCAGGCTGAAGGGCTGGAGAAAGGAAAACACAGGCGCGCATGCACGCGCCGGCAGCAGCCAGCAAGCCAAACCCAGGGCTCCCGCTGAATTATGATTCACAATTTATAAACCATTACGTGCAATGGATTTCAACTATATTTATTGCAATGTGACTGCTGGCAGTTCAAAAATCAATTTGGTAAATGTGGAGGGAAAGGGCAAAATTATTAATATGCTTTCTATAAATGCCGTAGCTTATCCTTTCCCCCGGTAAATAAGTGTGAGCCCTCGGCTTCCTCGGGGAAGGGGTTTGCCATCAAAGGGATGGGATTCACCCTGGGGTGCCTAAAGCAAGGGGATGAATGGGAGGGGAGGGATGTGCAGGGCATAAGAATGGCAAGGTGACACACAGAGAAGAGGATGGAGGAGCCCTGGGATAGGCGTGGGGACAGCCGGAGGTGACCGGCTGGTGAACTGAGGGAAGGATCACCAGGGATGAAGCAGAGCACATGTGCACGCGACACCTTGGAAGAGGATGGGTTTGGGGTTAAGGATGTGGCAGAAATGCTCCAGAAATCCCAGCCTCAGCTGATGGTGAGATGCCTCACACACTGTCACCCTGTTCTGGGCGCTGGTGAGGCCACACCTTGGATCCTGTGTTTGGTTTTGAGCCGTCACTAAAACCCAGAGGGGCTGGAGCATGTGCAGGGAAGAGAATGGAGCTGGGGAAGGGGCTGGAGCAGCAGGAGCAGCTGAGGGAGCTGCGGGGGCTCAGCCTGGAGAAAAGGAAGCTCAGGGGGGACTTTCTGGCTCTGCAACTCCCTGACAGGAGAGGGGAGCCAGGGCAGGGTCAGGCTCTGCTCCCAGGGAACAAGGGACAGGATGGGAAGAAATGACCTCAGGCTGTGCCAGGAGGGGTTTAGATTGGATACTAGGGAGAGTTTCTTCATGGAAAGGGTGGTCAGGCATTGGAATAGGCTGCCCAGGGCAGTGGTGGAGTCACCATCCCTGGAGGGAGGTAGAAGTCATGTAGCTGTGGCACTTGCAGACACGGTTTAGTGGTGGGCTCGGCCGTGCTGGGGGAAAGGTTGGACTTGATGATCTACTTGGAAGTCTTTCCCCAACTTAAACAACTCTGTAATTCTGTAACCCTAAGCCAGTGGATAAAGCAAAATGTGGTGGGCATAACTCTTCCTGCTGCCTGGCCCTCACCTGGAGGTCTGGCCTGCTGTTCCCATGGGAAAACACTCCGGTGAGGGAGACCTGGCATGCAGGTGACCTGGCACATTAAGAGAAGCAGTGGCTCTTCATCCAGCCAGATGCTCTGCCCCACAGCTGGACCTGTGGTACCAAACCCAAATTGCATGAATGCCCACGTGGCTTTACCCCTTTGGCCAGCCCAGGTCTGGGCTTGGTTTGGAGGACTCTTGGCTTTACTCTGCCTGGCCAAGAGCAGCTCAGACTGCTGGGTGGGAAGGGGGGAAAAATCCCATTTGCACACAGAGGAGGGACGGGTGGAGACACCCTCCCCAGTCCACACACCTGGTTTCCTGTGTCAGGAAAGCTCCCAAAAGACGTAGGTAAGGTGGTGGCTGCCGTGCCTGTGTTGAGCACCCTGGCTGAGGGAAATCGGGGCAGCTGCTCCTAAAGGTTGGATCATATTGGCTTTTCCATTTTGGTGATCTGCAACCATATGGTGCACACCGAACGGGAGGGTTTCTTCTCCTCCAAATTAAGAAATAGAATGAAAAAACTATGAGATTAGATGAGAAGCAGAGGGGAGTTTTACATCTCTTTAATGATAACCTTTTTCCAGGTTTTTTTTTTGGTTTCTTTGGGGTTTTTTTTGCTGTAATGCCGGGAAGAAAACTTACTTCTATTTTAAAAGAAAAACTGGGTTTCTCATATGTTCCCATGATTCCTGATGCTGGCACTTTCAATTAATCATTGCAGAGAGCCACCACAAAAATAGCGATACCAGAACTGAATATCCTCTGGGCAAAATGTTGCAAATGCTGCCTGATGCGTTCACATTTTAAAAAAAAAATAAATATAAAAAAAGTCATTCTTTTCCTTGGCACTTCTCCTCTGGCTCATCTTATGCAAATCACCTAACGAAGGAGAATTTCCCAGGCCTCCGCTGAGGTTGGTCAGTGGGGCAGATCGAAGCAGCAAGTTCACAGGTAATTATTTGTGTGTGAACTCAATACAAGAAGATGAAATCTGAGCTACGTTCTCTGCCAGGGTCCATTTTCCCTTGGAGTGATGCCTTACACGAAAGTTTCATTGCTTGGGACGGGGCGAAAAAGGTTTGAAAGGCTCCAAAATCTGGTAATCCTGTGTGTTCACCACCGCTTCCCAGGGCTCATCCCACCCCACTGACTCCTGGCATGTTTAGGAAGGGGAAGAAAACCCTTCGTGGTCTATGTGACCAGGTGCTGCCAATCTGCACAGCTCATTTATTGAGCAAAATAAGCCCAAGAACAAATTTTGAAGCGGTGAACGATTTCCAATACCTGGTTCACCCGAGGACATTGCGGGTCGCAGCATGTTCAGGAGCAGTTTTCCAGAGGTGAGAGAAGCTCAATTCACTTACTTAGCAAGCTGTTTGCATGGAATTATGTGTCAGGCTCTGCTCCGAGCAAAGTTTGGCAGCGGAGTTTTATCTGCATGATCTGAAGTCATCCTGGATTCAGCAGGATTTGTCCTTTTCTCCCTGGGGTGAATTAAGAGCAGAAATCCCTTGATGGGCCTTGACCAGGGTGGAGGTGTTTTGGCAGAGCCCCATGGCTTGGGGACGTTGTCAAAGAGGATAAGTGATTTCTCACAGAATCATTTAGATTGGAAAAGCACTCTGAGTCCAACCCCAGCACTGCCAAGCCCGCCACTAACCCATGTCCTCAAGTGTCACGTCCACACATCTTTTAAATCCCTCTAGAGATAGTGATTCCTGCACTTCCCAAGGAATGGAGTGGTTTGGAGCGACAGATCACTTCCTGTGGGATGCCATAGATGCCAAGAGGTTGTCTGGGCTCCAGGAGAGACTGGACAAGATCATGGCTAAGGCTCCACTTAGACTGTTAAGTACACAGAAGGTGTTTTGGTGCCAGGTACCCCCAAGGAAAGCATCTGAATTGAGCTGATCATGGAATCACCTCTTTTTGCCTTGACAAGGGACACTAAGCAGCAGTTTCAAGAAAGGGTTTCAAGAAAGAGGAGACCCATAATTTTATCCCCCATCAGGGTGGCAGGGGGGAAATCACTCAAATCATGAATTGGCTCACAGCAAATGCTCCTCTTCCTTGGGATGAATATCCCCCTCCCTGCCTGCTCCTGCCCACCTGTGCAGCCCAGCACTGCCCACTGCACTGAAAATGCTTCCCTGGCTTTTGCGACTGGAATTAACTGGTTTAGAGGATTTGTTACTCACCATTAACTTTAAACGACCTGGAAGCTGGGTGAGAAGCTGGGCTTCCCAGCTGGCATATCTCCTCTTGCTCTAACTCTTTCCAGCCCACTGCTTTCTCTCCACCTTGCTCCTGAGCTACTGGGATGACTTCTGAAGGATGATTTGGTGGAATCACAGTCCCTAGAAGTGTTCAAAAAAGGTGCAGATGTGATGCTTAGGGACATGGTTTAGTGGTGGACCTGGCAGAGCTGGGTTAATGGCTGGACTGCATGGTCTCAGAGATCTCATCCAACCTTAATGATTCTATGATGGGCAGTTGAGGCAGGGCACTCCTGGATGATGGGCTAGCTCAGCTCAGGTACCCAGGCCAAAAATGAGCAGGCAGCTTCTGGGAAGGGATGGAGGACTTTCAGCCCCTCAAAACGTTAAGGGCAATCAGGGCACATTAAACTTTCAGCTTCAACTCGCTAAAATCATTTAAAAATTTAAATACTTTCCATATTGTAATGTGTTATGTCATATAACAAAGCTTCTCCTCACACTCACGGCCCACCACTGCTTGCATTCAGCAGTGGCCTGCTGAAGGAGCATTTCTCCAGCAGAAGCGGCAGGTGCTGAGAGTTCAGGCTCCATCTCTGCAGGTCTGGGTGTCGCAGAGATGCCTGCTCACCCAGACACCCCTTTATCTACCAGCTCAGGCTGCCTTTCCAGTGCTCGGGCGTTCACATGCCTTGTTTCCCCCAGCTTCACGCAGAAGTTTTTCCATCAGCACTGAGAGACCCACCCAAGGGACAGGAGAAGTTTGGCAGGATTCACAGCTCCCCTTTGCCCTCCCTGTGCTCTTCCCTTCTCCCTCCCTCCCTGCAGAGTGGTTTCAGCTCAGAACCAGGGAGAGAAAAATGTGCCTTGTATGAGCCGTGACGGCTGATGACTGATGACATTTATCTTCCCTCCCGAGGAGGAGGACGGGGGAAGTCACTTCTGGCTGGTTTCACCTGGGCTGGCAGGTTTCTCAGGGCTGGCTTTAGCCTGGGGGTGACACTCGCATTTTCACAGGCTGTGATGCAGTGCTGTGCTGCCAAGGCTTTCACCAGGGCCCCTCCCCCAGCCCAAATTCAGCCCCACACCTTTTCTCCCCGAACACAAACATCCCCTGTAAGTGGTCAGGGACCAGGGAAGGATTCAGGTCGCTGTTTCTCCACCAAAACGGTTTCCATTTAAACAAAGAAACCCTGTCCCGGCCAATTTTTTTCAATCTGCCCCTTCCTGGAAGATGTGACAGCACGTAGCTGGGAAGATGGATGGCACACACGGTGTGGAGCACAGCATCCCTTGCATGGGGCTAGAATGAGAGGGAAACACAGAAACAAGGCTCGGGGAGAGAGTATTGCTGGCAGGCACTGGGTTTCCCAAGGAGAGATGTCTGCTGGGTGCCAAGGAGCTGCTGCTGGCTCCTCCCTTTGGCTGCCCAAACCTAGCCACAGATGTGATGGGGGTGTTTTCTCAAGTAGCTTTAGAGCTGCAAGGTCAGGATGCTCTGCTGGAGCGGAAAGTCCCCGGGGAGGGTTCTGACAGAGGAGCATCCCCGGAGCAGAGCAGCACGAGGTCCACAGCGTGATGTGACCTGCTTCAGTCCCAGGTGGAGAGCAGCACTCTTCCAGTGTCCCATGGGACCATCAAAGGCAATGTGACCTCTCCCTGCATCACTTGGCATCAGATAATGTTGGTTGGGGGGTTTAACAACCTGCAAGCATCAGGACTAAACTTCAATCCCAGGGATAAGAGGGGAAAGGCAGGGAGGGTCCTTCTGCTCACTCCAAGCTGTGTCGTGCTGGAGAAGAGGACAGCAAGATGTACCAAGGTAGAAGTCCCATCACTGGAAGTGTTCAAGGCAAGGCTGGGCAGGGCTTGGAGCAACCTGGGATAGTGGAAGGTGTCCCTGTCCATAGCAGGAGGTAGAACTAAATGGTCTTTAAGGCCCCTTCCAACCCAAACCATTCTAGGATTCTATAAAAACCTACACGAAAATCTGATCCTCGAAGGATTTTTTGAGTCCCTCCCCGCGCCGTGCCTATCTGCCAACTTCAACACCATTGCTCTGCACATTGAACATCTTGGGGAAGAAGATATTTGTGTGGGCTCCCAGAGGGATGCAGTGAAGGCAGGGAGGAAAATCTGCTGGGTGTTACTAGGCAGAGAAATCACAACAGACTCCAGGATTCCCTGGAGAGGAAAACAGTTGGAGGTCAGGACAGCCTTTGTGGTAAGCACAGACATGCTCTTCAGCTGAACCAGAAAAGCCTTTCTTATGTCCTTACAGGCTTTTCCTACTGCAAAGTGCAGAGGCATTGGAAATACGCTTCTTTTTGGTTTACTGGTAATGTGTTTTGTCACTATAAACTCCCTCCATTGAGTATTTAAATACCTCTGGCATTCTCCAAAAAAATCTGTTTTCTGGCTGTCTCTGTTTCCCCTCCCCATTTCTGAAAGCACTGCAGGTTTAAACCAAGCAAACTAACCGACCTTCCCCTGACTGATTTTTCTCGGAGGCTTTCACCTGAATAATTTCCCGCTGGCTTCCCATCAGTGGCTGTACCAACAGCCACCAGCAGTATTGATCAAGTACTGAGTCACTTGTGAGCCAGCACAGGCACTTGGAAAGAAAAAAAAAAAAACAACAACAGCAAAGTCCTTTACAGGAAAATCTATCTAAGTACAAGAAAATAAGGGAAGAGAGGGGCTAAAAGCATTGGTATTAAATGCAGTGCAATCTGGCTTTATAGAGAGCCCTTTGGAGCTAGTTCCAAGTTGCCTCACATGAATTTAAAAATGATTCAAGGTAGTACCACCTCGGAAAAGCTGGACTGTTTAGGGATGGTTATTCTTTTTGTTTGTGCTAAAAGGCCTGCTCACACACACGTCTGGGGGGATATTAGAGCCAGACAAGAGGGTCCCACAATGGAGGTGTAAGAGGAGAGTCACCAGGTAATTACTGACAGCCAGGGGACAACAAGCTCTGTGGTCCTGCCGCTCCAGAGCAGCCTCAGCACATCAGTGCCAACATTACTGGTACCTGAGGGATCTGTCAGCTCTGCCTCCCCTCGGGGCAGTGACCTCCACTGCTGAAGGGGACAACAGGGGGACATGAAGATGAGGAGACCCCCTTCCAGCCCTGGGAGCCCAGCACAGGAAGAACATGGAGCTGTTGGAGCGAGTCCAGAGGAGGCACCAAGAGGATCAGAGGGCTGGAGCAGCTCTGCTGGGAGGAAAGGCTGGGAGAGCTGGGATTGTTCAGCCTGGAGAGAAAAAAATTTGGGGTGATCAAATTGTGGCCTGAAGGGAGACAAGAAGAAAGATGGAGAGAGACTATTTGCAAGGGTCTGGAGTGATAGGACACAGGGGAATAGATTCAGACTCGCAGAGGGCAGGGTCAGGTGGGATATTGGGAAGGAATTCTTAGCTGTGAGGGTGGGGAGGCCCTGGCACAGGTTGCCCAGAGAAGCTGTGGCTGCTCCATCCCTGGAAGTGTCCAAGGCCAGGTTGGACGGGGCTTGGAGCAACCTGGGATAGTGGAAGATGTCCCTGCCCATGGCAGGGGGAGTGGAATTAGATCATCTCCAAGCTCCCTTCCTTCCAACCCAGGTCACTTTATGATTCTATGACATCAGGACCAGTCATATCAGCTTTCCTGATTTTATTCTTCCCTGAAAATATGCCTGTAGCAACTGTGGGAGAAAAAATACTGGCTGGGCCTTGATTTCCCCGTTACAGCTTTTAGAGGTGAAGCCGGTATAAGAAGCTCCCAGAACTGCCCTTTACCTCCCTCAAGTTCCCTGAATTTCTCTAGATCTGCAGTTGTACTAGCGAAAAATTCAGGTGTGAAGGGTGAAACACACCCTTTACAGAGAGGCTCCATAAAAAATTCCCCATTTCCCTTGCTGGGCTCTCAGCATAACCCTGGCAAACAGGTGACTGACCCCGGGAAGAGCCATTGGGAAGGAACAAGAAGTGCCCCAGGCTGCCTAAAAGGGGGGATGCACTGATGCAGGTGTGAGAAATAGAAGGAGCAGCTGCCAACATTTTAATTTTTGGTAGTGGTAGATGCTTGGGTTTGTACTTTTTTTTTTTTTTTTTAAACCAAAAAAAATCCATATTTAATTCAGCTCTAGGGGTAACATAGCATGGAAATGAGAACACAATTGGTGGACTATTAAATGCTGCCTTTCCATAATTCTGAGTGTGTTTATCTCCAATGCCTGCAGTCCTTTCTCCTCTCTGTTCTCCTTCCTGAAAGCATAATAGTGGCTTTCGTGGTTTTATTACACACTGCATCTGTTGCCACTTCTGTTCGAAGCTCCCAAACAAACGCATTTCCCCCAGACCACCAGCCTACAAAAAAAACAAGGAGGCATCACCAGAGTAGCTGTTTCCTACCTGTGCCCATTGCTTGACGTGGGGCTGGTACCTCTGATGCTTTCCTTGGCATCTCCAGGGCCAATGTTAAAACACATTCCAGGCAGGGAAAGGGATATCAAGGTCACGTCTGGCTGCTGAGGGTCCAAGAGGTGGAGGTGAACGCCATGGCTGGAGCAAGCAAGATCAAATCTGGGCTTTTATTCTCTTTCATGCCTCTGACAGCAGTAATTCCTGTGATTAGTAAAGGGAAACGTTACCTGATTGCCTGCGCGGTGCCACGGGGTGGTGTTTCCCGTGCAAGCAGAAGTGGGTGGCCAACATCAGGAAAACCCTCTTCTCCGTGGGATGCTGCAGTGCTGGTGAACAGGCAGGGTGAGCTGCTCCTCCACTGGCTCTATTATAACAATAATAATTATAAACAACCAATAATTTCATTTAGGCTTTACATAGCACTTCCAATTTTCAACGCCAAATATTAAGGAAAAGGCAGTGTCACTGTCCGCTCACTGAGGTGGCAGCGAGCAGGCCGACATCTGCACAACAGCTGTTCGGGGTTTAATTTAAAAAATAATAAACGAAGAAAGGGCAAAGTTTCCACCCTGTGCCTGCTGTTTCTGAAGCCCAAACCTCTGTGAGGTGCCCAGCAGTACACCCAAATGCCACGCAAGGGGTGCAGTCCACCGGAGGATTTGACCCAGCCTTCACGTGGGTGGCTCCACGGTTGTCTACACCAGCCTCTTAATCTCACATTTCTTCAGCTCCAACAGCAGCAGGGTCAGCACTTCATTAGACAGAGACTGGGCTGGTGCTGACTATGGGCTCATGTGGATTTTCTTTACAAATATTGAGGTTCCTCCTCCTTCTTCATCTGCCCTTTATTCTACAGCACAGCAACCCCTCGCTGCCTTCTCTCCATGGTGCTTTCCTACAAGAAACAGCAGCCTGGAGCTCTTCTCTGTCTTGATTGGAGTCTGAAGACCTTCTTGCCTGGAGTTTGAAGGTCATTATCATCAACTGGCTTTCCAAAGTTGGGTGAACCGCAAAAGGGGGGTTGCTTTTCTTCTGTACAATAATAATTGACCCACACCCTCTGCATTATCCAGAGCTACCCTACAGAAACAGCACCTGTACAGTCTGCACTCCCTGTTTTGTAATATCCCAAGGCAAGTTTAGTCAGCTCTTCAGGTGGCAGAAATGTCAGACCTGTAGCCTGAGATCCTCTGTGGGTACCTGAGTCACATCACTCACAGCACAAAACGAAGGATGTGTGCAGGCAGTTATCAGATCTGGGCTCCTCACTCCCATTTCTCGGAGCAGGAAGCACTATTTATTATATCTTTTTGCTGCTTCTAAACACAATCAACCATTTCTTGGCATTTCATCAAAGATAAATAGCCTGATCCCGCTTCCATCAAAGTGGAAGGAAAAAATCCCCCTTGGCTTCTTCTGCTGCAGCATGAAAGCTCCCAGAATATCAGCTGACAGTTTTCAAGTTCTTCCAGGTTTTTTCCCCCCCCCTCTTCTTTCCCTGCCAGGAGACCAGGCTTCAAGTACAGGCTCCCTTCTGGGGTTAACCCTCCCTCCCATCCTCTGGAGGATCGTCTCTCCCGAATTGTTGCGCTCCACAGCCTTGGTCGCAATGGAGGAAGGAGCTGCTGTGTCTGCCAGCACAGCCCTGAAATATTTAGAGTTTTGTGTGCTAAATCCAGAGCTGTCGAGTGGCAAGAGAGAGCCTAATGACCCTAATGGCACGGATGATGCCCTCTGAGCAGCATCATCACCACAGCCCAGGCAGGAAGTCATGGTGTGAAGGTGCCAGCCACAGCACGGCCATCAGGGCGAGGAGCACCGTGCACACTGGTCCATCACCCTGCTCGTTCATCAGCTAAATAGGAGGTTTCACTTTCAAGATCCATTAATCTGACATTTTTCATCGACTCGAAAATGACACCAAAAAAAAAAAAACAAAACCCCCACACCAAAAAAACCCCACCCGAAACACAACAAAATAAAGCCAGNAAAAAAAAAAAAACAAAACAAACAAAAAAAAAACCCACACAAAAAAACCCCCCAAAAAAACAAAAAACCAAAAAAACACAAAACCCCACACCAAAAAAAACCCACCCGAAACACAACAAAATAAAGCCAGGAGAGAGTGTTGGTGGTGGGGTTTCTTTCCCCTTTTAAAATCTGTAAGCATGTGTGTTTAGCGCTCCTGAAAATGTCAAATCCAGAGCGGAGGGAACGGGTACGTCATCCCTGCCAGAACTGCAGCTGGGTTTAGCAGCTCAGCATGACATTATAACGGAGCAACACGGAGAGGGGAAAAAAACAAACCAGGGAGCAAACAGCCCAGCATGGAGGGGAGGAGATGAAGGCCTGCCTGCCATGTCAGAGGTCATTAGGAATAAAACCGACACATAAAACAGAGAGTTAAACACACTGCAAGTTTGCAGCAAGGGCCATGTTGTCTTAAAGGCTATTTCTGTCCTTGGTTATGCTACAAATAACCACCTGCTGGAGGACGTGGGGCAGTGCCTCCACCTCTCTCAGGCCCGCGGATCCCCTTATCTGTGTCTTCCTTTAGCCTTCCTCTAAATAACCAAAATCAGCATCACCATGGTTTCCACCCCTGGATCTCAAAGAGCCCCCGGAGTCCTGTTTTCCCATCCTCAGGGAAAGGGGAGAGGAGAAAAGCAAATGACTTGACCCAAGGTCGTGTGGCGGGTCCCAAAATCACGATGCTCCATCCATTGGCCCTTCGGTGCAGACAGGGAGCGCCCCACAGACCCACATTTCTCTCCCTTTTCTCCTCTGTGTACCCCAGAAGCCTTGCTTGGTCCTGTCCCCTGCAGCCTTCTCAGTTGGCTGCACCCCTGGGAACTCCCCATCTCTTACCACCTTCTCCAAATTTGCTTTCCCTCAACATTTCCAAGCACTCAGGGGAGCAGGACCTTGTATTTTTAGCGCTTGTGCCGTGAAGTGCCAAGCAAAATGCTCAGTGACAGATTATCAATAGTCAGCGCTATTAAAAATTTCCCCAAACTCCAGAGAAAGCCAACCAAGCACCGAGCAAAAAGGAGTCGATCTTCAGTCACCCTAGTCCCTGTTTCTCTAGTGGTTGAAGAGATGCTTCCCTGGAGGCACTCAGGGGCCCGTGATAGATGTCTGGATGTCCTGCTGGGTTTCATGGAAGATTTTGCCCCAGCAGCAAGCAAAGATTTGGGCTGGTGTGGTTGGAAGAGCAGCAAGGCTTGTGGTCAAGAGCAGGTGGGCAAGACTCGCCTTAGGTAGAGATAAAGCAAAGATGGAGGAACTATTTGCTATAAATCTGCTCTAATTACAGGCAGATGCCCTCAGGGACACCCACTGCAGCAGGGAAGGGGGAGGCTGGGTCTCCCACTCCACTGACAGCCTCGGACCTGCATCCAGGGTTGGCCAAGGAAGGGTGAAGTGTCTCTGCTGCTGGCTCAGTGCTGTCGTTTGGACAGATTTAAGTAGTGTAATCGTATCTTCTGAAGCAGGTAATGCCGAGTATGAGCAGGGGAGGGGGGAATTAAAAGCCAAGGCAAAGACAGAGCTGTTTAATGGACCCATTAGAGGGCATTAGCCAAGAACGGCAGGACAGCGCTGGCATTTTAAAGAGGGGTAGCACAGGCGCAGCCTGAGCTGGAGGTGCGGGGTGTGCTGTGCCTCCATCTGCCACGCTGCCTCCTGCCGTGCTTCTCCCACCTCCCCGGGACTGACTGCGTGGCCTCTCCAGCTTTGCCGGGTGCTGGAAGAGGTGAGAAGCCAGAGGGTGGCAAGGTGACTGTCCCCAGGACGCATGGATATTAAAGATCTGCAGGAGGGGCTGCATTGCATTCATCTTGTGCAACTCCAAAACCTCCTTGCCACACGTCATCACTGCCTCCTCCTGGCTGAACCCTTGGGTGACCTGTGCCATCACTGCCCCAGGACCTTGCTGCAGTGCCAGGAAGCATCAGTGGCTCTGGGAATGCCACCAGAGCTGCTTCATTTTCTCCAACTAATTCACCACCCGCCGCCTCTGACACGCAGGATTCATCATCACTCACCAGGGTTGGAGCAGGAGGAAGGGACAGGGCTGGCAGCACCCACCAGGAGCACGGGCACTGTGCTTCCCTGTTCCTCAGTCTGGTCAAGGATCATCGGCTTCTCCAATCAGTGAGGCAGATACATTTAAAAACAAAGTAATAAATATAAGCCAAACCACAGCTCTACAAATAGGACCCAGTTGGTAGGGAGGATTATGTTCAAAGACTCCAGAGAAATGGAGACATGAGTGAATGGGACACATTTGGGATGGAGAGGGTGGCAAAAGAAGCCCAAACAAAATCTCTTGTGGTCACGTGTATTCCAGTCCTGGTTCCTGACAGGAGGAAATTCCCTGCTCCTTGTGTACTCACCAGCAGCTCTGCATGGGCAGGACTGACCAAAGACCAGCCAAGCCAGGTGATGCCTCCCTGTGGGATGCAGTTATCCCTCCCAGGGAGCAGAGAGGGACCTTGCACAGGCTGGATGATTGATACAACCTGTTCCAGGATGTGTTTCTTCCTTGCTTTTTCCCTTTCCTCCTTTCCTTCTCTGTCCTCCCTTCCACACAGCCCCGACCCCTTCTTTTCCCCACTGGGCCTTTTCAGTAGGTAATTACAGCTGAAGTGGACAATCTGTCTTTTTGTTTTTAGGCTGGATGCACTGCCAGGCGGGCTGGAAGGAGGTAGGAGCGATGGAGCCGGGATGGCTGCATGGGGAGGGGGCACACTGTGGGGTACCTGTCTCCCTGCACCCCTCTGGCACAGACGGGAGAATAGATTCAGGGGAAGATGCCCAGCAGTTGCTGTTTGAGCATCCCTTCACCCACACCCTGCATGTTTTGGAGCACTGGCTGTGCTGGGACAGCACCTACACCCAGGGTTGGGAGGACAGGCAGCATCTGGGGATATTTAATGTAAAACCACCACAGGGACAATCCAGATGTGGCTGGTAGCTGACAATGGAGCATGATCTACCTTGTTTCAGGCGTGCCGTCCTTCAGCATCCCACCTTGGGACGCTGTGGAGACAGGGCAGCAGTACAGCCCTAAACCACAGCAATCCTGCAGCCTTCCCTCCTTCCCTTCAGGTTAAGTCCACTCCCACTTCCCAGGCTCTTGAGCACGTTTCCCCCCTCCGTCTTGCTCCACTCTTTCTGCTGGTCTGAGCAGCTTTGCTAATCAACTCCTGAATGTGGATTGATGAGAGGGAGGTGGGAGATGCTGCTGCGCGAAGGGAGAGGGTGGGAAGAGGGGGTCCTGGAGGTGTGGAGAGCAGCTCAGCACCAGCACCTGCTCACTCTGCAGGTGTTTTGTTAGACAGCCCTGCCTGTGATAGCCCTGTGTATGTGTGCCAGTGAAGACAAATCCTCCACTCGAAGGGAGGCAGCCAATCAAAAGCAGAAAAGGGGAGAAGAAAACAATTAAGAGTCACTTATGATTTAAGGGAAGAAATTCAAAGTGTCTCTCTCTTTCCCTCCTGGGCAGCTGGAGAGTTTTATCCTCTTCCAGCTTTGTTAGGTACACAAATCCCAAAGTTTCTGTTGCCTGAAGGGGGGCAGGGAGAAGAACAGCTCACTCCTTCAGCTCTCTGCTGTCCCCTCAGATGGCTGTCACCTGAGAGATGCAAGGTGGACATTTCACTTAATCCATGCTCAGCTGACCAAACTGATTATTCAGGTTTTTAATCTTGCTTCAGCAAAGCTGTCCCAAGGCTGCAGTTAATCCGTGCCCCAATGTGGCTGGGACACTCTTCAGTCCCTGGGTGCCACACCAGGGACTGCAGCCACAACTGGGGAGGGGAAGGACGGGGGAGGTGAAAAGAGAAGATCAAACTTCACCCTCAAGGAGTATTTCAGTTACTTTAAAAAAAAATAATAATCAAAGATAGAAAATAAAGCCAAAAACAAAGGAGGCAGCCAGTGGAAGAGGGCTGAGGGCAGCCATGTGTGCTGTAAAACTGTGTAGCAGACTCATGGAATGGTTTGGGTTGGAATGGATATTAAAGATCACCTCGTTCCACCCCTTTGCCATAGGTAAGGACACCTTCCACTATCCCAGGTTGCTCCAAGTCCTATCCAACCTGGCCTTGAACTCCTCCAGGGATGGGGCAGCCACAGCTCCTCTGGACAACCTGTGCCAGGGCCTGAGCCCCCAGAACAGCCTGTTCCTCTGTAACTCCCCTGCTGCTCTGCAGAGACACAGGATAAAGCTGGCGAGGGCAGAGCATCAGGTCTGAGCAAGCCAAAACCCCATGTGTATCATTTAGGTGTGGCTGACACACACCCAGGCTCTGCAGAAGCCCAAAGCATCCCTGCAGCACGGCCCAGAAGGCTGGACCACAAGGCTGTAACTCAACAGAAATGCTGTACCATGACCTGCTCCACTTGGAGACCGGGAGAGCAGCCCCAGATCCCTTTCTCCAGCTCAGAGGGCCTGGATTTGAGGTGAACACACCCCCTTCCTCGCCACATCTCAGACCTGAAGTGATCTCACACCTAGTTTTTTTCTTCCTTCTCCCTTTTGCACATGGTTTCACTGGCATGAAGCAGCCCAGAAAGATCCGAAAAACCAGAAAGGAACCCCAGCACAGGGTAGGTGCCGAGTCACAGCAAAGAACCTGTGAAGTACAAGCCGAGCTATTTCACACAGCGAACACTCGTTAGTAAAAGATATTGTTGCCTGCAGGGAGACAGTTTCTGGGTGATTGAATGTAGAACTGTTTGGAACAAATTCAATAAACCCCAGCGTGCCTTTTGCTTTTAAATATGCTGTTTTCTCTAAGCTGGTGTTTTTCGTGGAAGAGCATTGATTGAGGCTGGGAGTTCACTGAGGAGGTTTCCAAGGTGAGACACCGGGCACAGTGGGGAGCCAGGGCGAGGTGGTGACCCCCAGCCTGACCTGTCCCACCTGGACACAGACATTTCAACACGGCCTTCTTCAACAAACACCTGAAGGGCTTTGGTTGTGCGAAAAAACCCTCGAAACCTGATGCCAGAACCTCCGAAAAATTGATGCAAAGCCTATTTTGGTGGGGGGGGGG
>VZRE01003677.1:363981-425605 GCA_013396775.1 Cephalopterus ornatus
AAAAGGAGCTGAACAGTTTTGACTGACTGGAGGAAAACACTGGGGAATATTCCAGGTTAAACGTGATAAATTGTCCAGTTGAAAAGGTTCTTTTCAGCACTTGGGGCTCCTTTCTGAATAAAAATGTGGGAAAGGCAGAAGGGAACAAAACTCATCCTGGCAAACTTCAGCCCTAATTCCTCTTAAAATTGCCAAAGAAATAATTCCCCCCCCCCTTTTTTTTTTTTTGGTGGTTTCGCCAGGTTACAACCACCGACAGCGAGGGAAAAAAACACTTGTGATAACGCCCAGTTATTGAAATGCAGGTGATCAGAGGGAAAAAAAACCCCCTCTGGTGCCATATTGGAGGGGAAGTTTTCCTGTTCTGGGTCCGACCCTTCTCCGTGCTCAGGAGAGGACAAAGTGGGCAGTGTGGTCTCTCTCATCCCCCCAGGATTAAGGGATTACCATTAATTAACACAGAGGCTCTGCCTGTGTCGCCTGTGATACACTATCTTTCCATCGGAAAGAACCAGACAGATCCGAACTCCCAAAATCTCCGAGATGGAAAGAGCAGGTATGAGATAGGGGAGATGGGGGCACTGGGCGAGGCAGGAGGGCTGTGGATCAGCAGAGAGGAAACGTAAATCTCAGTAATTGAAGTTTTTTCCCTCATTTCCTAAGGAGCATGGGGCACGTGGGATGCCGCTCCAGTCACCAGGACCTGCCTGCCCATCCCCGATATTGGCTTTTCACTCGGTTTTCTTCTGAAGCAAATCTTTGGAGAGGGTAGTGCTCTCAAAGCAGCAAATCCCCAGAACAGGCGGAACAAGCTTCCCAGAGAAACTGTGGATGCCTTCATCCCTGGAAGAGTCCAAGGCCAGGTTGGAAAGGGCTTGGAACAACCTGGGATAATGGAAGGTGTCCCTGCCCATGGCAGGGGAGTGGAACGAGATGGTCTTTAATGTCCCTTCCAACCCAAAGCAGCCTGTGGTTCTATAACTCTATAAACCCCTGCAAGAGGATGTCCCCCTGAGTGTCTCTGCTAAAGGCAAAACAAAGGCACCACCCCAAGAAAGGGTCCTTTCGGAAAGAGGGTCCAAGCAGCTCAGTTAAACGAGGAGGAGAAGCTATCTCCCCATTTCCTTGGTTCTCCAGGGAGGTAACCCCTCCTCTCTCCAATTCCCATCAGATACTGAGCCTGCAGCATCTGCTGCTGTGACACCAAGGAAACAGCAAATCCTCAACCTCTCCCCGGCTTTGTGAGACCTGGGGACCAAGATCTCAACAGTGACTGATGAGAGCGAGCCATCCCTGTCCCTCAGCGCTTAGGATCACCTTCATTTCCAAAGAACAGCTGCTTGGCACTACTCAAACCTCCCCTCTCTTCAGCCAGATACACTTGCAAATGGAGAATCGGAGGCAAACCTCTGAAAGCCTGAAAAACCAGGTCCAAAGAGGAAAACAGGCTGCCTCACAGTGAAAAGAGGGGCTTTTTTAACCCAGAATAAGGGGGTTGCTGTCATTACAGCAACTCTCACTAACCCCAAGGTGTTCCCAGAGTGCATGTGTGATCTCAGGGGTGATACCCTGCACTTGGCAGGGGATGAGCATCAATTATCCTGGCCCATCTCAAAAAGGAAACATCAAATATGTTTACCAGCCAGCCTGGCCAAGCAGCATCAGGAGGGGAAGATGAAGGTGTCAGACGTGGCAGGAGTCCAGCTGATACTGTGTTCTCACTCTTTTTTTTTTTTTTTTTTCCTCTGTATTAATTAAAAACCCCCGAGTTTCCTGAGGACAGACTGGCTAAACGCACTTTGGAATCATACCACCAGCAGCATCAGACAAACTGGGATGCCCTGCAGACCTGTCAGACCTCACGTCTATCCAAATCCAAGCGCCTGAACGCAGCAATATCGTCTGTCTATAAGCAGAGCCTGCCTGCTGAGGTGGCACTGCACCAGGTGCCAGGAGAAAGGACCTCGCTGGTCCCACCATGGCATGAGAAGTTCCCTGGGATAGTCCTTCTCCAGAGTTTTCCTGTCCTTTCCTGAGTGACAGAGGTATCTCAGCCACAACTTTCACACCCAAACCAACTCAGCACACCGTGCCAAAAGGTGATTATATTTGGGTGCTCGGATGCTTTGAGAGCAGGAAGACCTCCCGTAGCTCCCCATTCCCACACCCCACCACCTTGCTGAAGCAGGGATTGTAGCAGTCTTCTCAGGTGCCTCCCAGCCCACAGCCCAATCCCACGGCTCAGGTTTGGCTCTTTGCCTTGCTGATTTTTTTCCCTAAAAAATAGAGTAGGCAAGGAGGGCCTGGTTAAGAGCCAATTCCCCCGTTCTCTTAAATTGCCAAGATTAAAAGCCTTCTTCCTGATGGCTGCTTCATAAAAGACCCAAAGATTTTTGCTCATTTATTCCTTTAAAAAGGAAGGCCTTATCTATTTTAAACTATTGGGTTTATGGGTAAAATCCTCAGCAATGCTCCATCTCCTGAACCAGCGCTCTGCTGATTTTCCAGACAAAGCCAGAGCCACAAAAGCCACACCTGAGCAAAAATGAGAAGTTCTGGAAAACTCCAGCCTCACTGTGCATCCTCTGACATGTGTACAACCCTCCCTTAAAACATGGGATTGCTGGTGGCCGGATGCTTTCATCCAGGAGAGATGGTCCTTTCCTCCTTGGGAAGGTTACAGCTGCTCAGAAACCGGCGCTCCTGGAGTTTTAACTCCAAGCATTCCAGGGTTTGAGCGCTGCAGGAAAGGAAATACGGCCTGTGCAGCCCTTTTAATATGTGTTAGCCAAATAAATGTTCCTTATTTCAAGGCAGGTGAAGCAATAATAAATATCAGGTAGGAGAAGCGAGCCCCACCGTCCCTTCTCATTGGTATGCAGCGCGTTACTTTTTTTATTAAATAAAAATTTCGCTCCCCAGAAATGCAGCCCAGACCTGTTAGCTCAGGCCAGCTCTTGTTAAAATGATTATTAATGGTGCTGCACCTCTTCCTAATGGGAATGAATGGTCCAGCCACCTTTCAGTTCCACACATATTACTGACTTATTCCTCCAGCTTCCCCTCGGCCGCGATATTCCCCACAGCCTCCTTCCCTCCAGCCCTTGAAGATCTGCATGAGGGTGATCCATCTTGTAACTTTTAAGGCTTATTTTTCTAAAGAGATAAAAATAAACCGTTCAATTTGGATGAAAAATACAGGATGTAGCACCGAGCCCACCAAGGGAGATGGAGGAGGGGGTGGGAGAAAGAAGAAGAGTATTTTCTCCCCTTTTTTCTGTGTTTAAACCACAAATGCATAATCCATCTCCCTCAACAGCTCCTCCCCTCCCACGTAAATTATTTCCTGACCGTGGTGGATCAGGAGGATGACAAGAGTTGGATCATAACTCATAAGGAGGCAAAGGTAGACTAGGCAGAGATCTCCGGGCACTCCAGTAGTTTCTCACGGAAAACCACGCAAATCCCAGGATATCTGCTCTAGCAAGGGCAACTTCGCCATAGTTGTCAAAATCTTTCAAATGCAGTTTTTAAAGCAAGGACTGCATGGTTCTTCCCACACGAATCTGCAGGGCCAGCAGGAAATGCATCCCCCTGGATTCCCAGGAGAGCAGGGGGAAAGGTGGGAAGGAGGGTGAAGGGGTGGTCCCCTGCCTGCCAAGGGAGGGTGGCTGTGTTTCCACACCTGCTTAATGATCCTTGTGGGTCCCTTCCAACTCAGATATTCTGTGACAGTCCCTAATTGCTTGTAATCCCAGAGGAGCAGGTTGTCAGGGATGGGCGAGAGTCCCAAACCCCGCCGGAGCGAGCGCAGGTTCTGGGATGCAAGTGCTGGCTGCTGCCGTGGGATCTTTCCCCCACCAGCTGCTCCAGGCTAGATCCAGGCATTTCACACCCTGGGTAAAACACTGATGGCTCCAAAGCTTGGCCCCTGTCTCTAGACAGCTTCTGGCCATGTTGGCCACACAGGCAGCTCAAGGTGGGGGCTCTTGAGGCTGCACCTTGTCTTGGCAAGCACCAAACCCCTCTTGGGTCCCTGTAAACCTTCCATGGTGCTGCAGACAGTGAATAAAGGCAGGTGCATTTTGAGGCACCGGGATCAATAAACCCGCCTGGAGCTCGCCATCAATAATTCTGAAAATAGTCAACAGCACTTGACTTCTTGAAAACATCTCAAGGGGTCCCAAAACCACGCAGAACAACTCCCCCCACCCCCCAAACCACAAGCTCTTTCAGTCCTTCCAAATTGGAATGCCCAAATGTCACAAATCCCCCTCAGACTACCCCGGTACCACAAGCCTGCTCTGCATACACCACAAACATCCCAAATGCCACAAGCTGCTCAGCCCAGACCCCACAGACATCACCACCACTTTGAAATATCCTCCTTTGAAATACCTCCCCTCTGTGTGTTGCAGGTCCCCCACTGACCCTGCCAGCCCCCTGACATGTTCCTCCAGATGTATCACCAAAATATCACCAGGCACGTCCCAAATAACCCCCAAAGACTGGCTACCAGCGACCATCCTGTTTTTGGGGTACAGGGCACACACCCCCCTGTTAATGAGCAGATATAAAAGAGCCACTTTGCTGTTACGCTCAGTAGTGTGTTTGTTCTGATTCACCAAAGGATGTGAGCTGAAAACACGACAACTGTGCCTTTTAGCAGAAGTTTTTCCATCCTCACAGAAAAAAAAAAGCGGTGGCAGTGGCTAAAGGCAACGTTTGCAGGGACCAAGCCCTGGAGCAGCCCCATGGCACTGCTGGATGAGGCAAAAGCAGCTAAGGGAAGCACAGGTATCCCAAGCTGGTACCTGCTGGGAATCGAAGCTGAAATTTCTAAAAGTTGGTCTCTTCACATTTGCTTTTCTAAAAAAGCCACAAACTCTCAACCAACCAAAAAAAAAAAAAAAGCCCCCAAACCCTGGGAAAAATGACACCTGATTTCAAGCCCAGTTTTGGTTGAAACCTAACCAGTGGTTAGTCCTGGTGGTTACTAGCCACTGCCCAAGCAGTTGTGGCCCCATCTCTTCCTGGCACCACAAACTCTAGCTCCATCCCCACCTGCGCCAGGGTGAGTGCAGCTGGAGGGATATTTGCCTGCAGGACTGTAAGAGTGATTCCAGGCAGAACCCTGGGGGATTTGTTTGGGAACAATGTTGTAATGAGCCCAAGGATAATCTGCTGCCCAGAGACAGGGATTTCTCCCGGAGGGGCGGCAGCCACAAATTAGACAGTCACATCAGGTTATTTCCAGGGAGTTAACTCCCAACGTCCCGCCAAGGAGGGCACGGCACAAATCCAACCACCCCCAGCAGATGAGCCCCAAAACAAAGATGTTTCAGGTGGGGAAAGGGGCCGGGGGCAGGGGGAGAGGGAGGATGATTTTTAATGGCCCAAAGTGGTGGAAATTCATTACTCTGATAAGGCTCTGGGAGTTGCTGGTTGGAGCTCCAGCCATGGACAGTCCCCAGAGAAATTACACCCTGTTCAAGCTAATCTTCTTATAAACGTTGTTGTGGGTTTTTTTTATTTTATCCGACATGTGTCAAGCAGGACTACTAAGCCTATTACATCTCCAGAGAGGTTGGTGTTTTCTCTTCTTCCTATCCCCCCCCATCTGAATGCTGCTTGTCTCCTTTTTGGCTCCTTTGGACGTTTCTCCACCACTACAAACTGATTTTTTTATAAAAGCACTGAGAAAAGCAAAGTCTCAGTGGGTTTGGAGGCTCAGGTGAGATAAGCAGCCAGGTTCCACCTAGACATCCAAAATTTTTGGAGCTTATAGGCTTCAGAAATGAACCTAAAACTTGCTGGACTATCCCTTCTCCCTGTGTTCATTTAGTTTTCTTTCCAATGAACCCTCAAAGCAAATAGAAAGTTAACTGGATGGTTTTGTTCTCCAGGACAAAATAGTTCTAGTTATTGGGAAATCCCCATTTGGGTACTGCCTTTATTTGTGTTATTCCCTCTGTTTCAGTTTACAGGTAGAAATTGGGAGGGATTAGACCACTGGAATGGGAGGTTTCAAAGGATGTGGTGAATAGGAACCTGCTCTGAGCTTCACTTTTGAGAAAGACACTCTGATGAAGGCATGTTTTTCCTGAGAACCTTCTCCCTGCTCTGGTGGAGAGTTTGTGGGAAGACCATAGAAAGGGTGAGGGGGAAAAAAAAAAAAAATTAAAAATTTTGCTATAGATGGTAATTTTCTGGAGGAAGCATCAAGCTCTCACCACGCAAATGGGAGAAATAGAAAACAGAGAATTAGAAGTAGCCAAGGAGCGAGAAACCTTCATGCGCACAAACCACCATGTACACTCGGGAGACCTGGCTACAGGAAATCAATGGGAGCTTATCAGCCTGCAGCAGAGTCGGGACAATTAAACGTTTTCCTCTCTGCCTTTATATATTGGATTTAAGTTTTGAAGTTGTTCTCACCTGTGGATGGAGAGAAAGAAACATCCGAGCCAGCATCTCTTACGGAGAGTTATCTCTAACGCAGGCAGCAGCCCAAATTATTTCCATGGGTAATCGTTGCCTTCTTTGTCCTTAAAAAAAAAAAACACCCAAAACCCATCTTAGACCAAAAGAAAGGAAGATATTGTGCATTGGACAGCGATTTCTTTGCTCTCCTTGCACAAAGATTTCTGCGTTCATGGGAAAAGTCCTTCCCCGAACGCTGAGCTTTTGTCACCGGGTTTTTTCTCCGTCACAGAGCAAGGAGACCAGGAGAAACCAAACATGGGGCCTAAGTGGCAAAACCAAGGCCAGGTTTGGAGCTGTCCCCCAGGTCTGTGGGCTGGGGACAAGGTGAGGGATCTGCTGCAAGCCCAATCTGTTAAAGCACTGCCTCTCGATGCCACGGGAGCTGAAGGGTGTGTGAAGCCCCAAACCAGCATCTAAACGTCCTCGTATTTGTTAGCCTGGTTTTTACTAAAAACCAACCGCTCCAGCTGCAAGTCCTCGGAGCAACAGAAAAGCACTGAGATAAACCAGACAATTAGCAAGCTCAATAACTAACAAGGCAGTGATGGCTCTTCCTCGTGCCCACTCCAACCACCTCCATGTGCAGGTTTGGGTGGATGACAAAGCTTTTCCGGAAGGACATCAGCAGCCCTAAGCCCCTGGCTGCTCACTTCAGATCCTACAAGCATTTTCCTCCTTCTGGGCACTCAGGTTGGAAGCAGCAGCTTCCTTTTTTACTTAATTATTTATCTCCCCCAGTCAAGGCAGACAGGGCAGACAATCTGGGCTTACATCCCTTTGAAGTCAATCAGAAAAGGCTTTTAACTTCAGCGAGTGTCCGAGCGAGGACCCCAGGCCTCCGCGTACCTGATCCACAGGCACTGCCAGGGATTTGGGGCTGCATCCACACGGACCTGGCCTTAACACCACGAGCTCCAAGCCCTGCCTTGGCGAGAGATCAAGCGCAGCAGATTTGCCTACAACCCTCCCGCCTTATCACACGTTAGCCCCGTCCAGATGTCAGACACTATCCTCCTGCTTACAATCCCCTTTTCCATCTTCTTTTATCTCCCCTTTAAATTGCTCACAAGACCTTCCTGGCGGCCTTTTCCAAAGTAGAGGGCATCAAAAAAAAAAAAAAAAAAAAAATCAACAGAATATTTCAAAAGCAGAAGTCCTCAGGGAAAATAAGAAGGGGGGATGGGACGGGGTGAGGAATCAAATAGGAGGGAGAAGGAGCCTGCAATGCTGTTGCCGTGCAGGAGACTGGATTTGCAAGTGCTTTAAGTCCCTGCTGGTAGGAAAGGGGCTGGGGATGGGTTTGGTTTTCAGGGAGCTGCCTCACGAGCATCACTGGTGCCTCCAGCCTTGCCCTTCCCAACGCTCAGTGTGCAGGACAGCCTGAAAAACCAGCACCTCTGGTAGCAGCCACCCCAAAGCTCCAGTGCGGCATCTCATTCCCAGCACAGAAAGCTGGCACTGCGGGCACCAGAGGTTTTTTTTGAGGGGCAGGCAAAGGGAATTTATCTCCCTGCCTTGCTGACCTTACCTCTTCCTACCACCTTCCCCGTGCTGCTCCGGCAAAGCCGTGGAAGACTTTCAGATTTACGCTCGCTTTTGAAGAGGTGACAGCGCTGCCTTTCAAAGGACACTGGAGCAGGGGTGACACAGGAGGTGACTCCTTCTGAGCGGCTGATGGCAACAGGTAGAGAGCACCAGAGGGAAAAAAACCCACCCCAACATATTCCCAGGCTTTGCTGACACGGCCAGCGCTATGTCAGCAGTGGCGTTTTCCGTGCACCAGGAGAAAAATCTAGCAAAAAAAGCAGCAACGTCAAGCAAATCCTGTTTTAATTTCATTTCTCTACCCGGCTAATCGTATTTGGTTCTTTATTTAACTGGTAGAACAAAAAAAAAGCTTTAGGGGTTGGGTTCCTCCCCCCAGCTTTATTTCTATTTTGTTTTTCCTTCTCCTTAAGACTTTTCAGTGGATTCAGAGTTGGCCAAATAAGCCCCATCCGGCCTGGCCTTGAACACTTCCAAGGATGGGGCAGCCACAACTTCTCTGGGCAACCTGTTCCAAGTGCTTCCAGCTCTCCTGGCTAACACATGTTCAGGTTGCAAACAGCTCTTTGCTTCCAGCTTGACTGCAAAAACACACCCAAACTCATCACACTAATAAAAAGTAGCAGGTGGAAGAGAGCAAGAGCAGAGAAATCCTCATTTCAGCATGTAAAGAGGAACCCCCTTGGCACAAACAGGCACTTGTTATTCTCTCCTCACGATTTGTTATTTATTATCCCCACTTCTCCCAAAATTGCAGGAATCTAATCAGAGCTCAGGAGCAACAGTGGCTAATTCCAGTGATCAGTCACACGCTACCAATGAGGAATAACAAACAGCTGGAGTGACCACCTGAGATGATCCATGGGCTTGGGACCACTGAGCAGGATCTCAGGCTGAACATCCCCTCAAGGCCAAGCCTTTAGCAATCCCATCAGTGCTTGGATTACTTTACACACTCGAGATGTGAGCATGAGCCTCTGGATCAGTTCCCTCCTGTGCCTGCCAGCATTTCACTTAGGAGACAGGAGAAAATGAGTAAAGATAAAAGAACCCTCCTGCACCCTCGAATGACATAAAAAATTATTATGAAGACAATGTTTCCTGGTCTAAGGATGAGGAGAGCATCATATCACAAGATGATCCTATTTGATTTCACTGCTGTGCTACAGGGATTTGCATCCAGCCTTCTCGAGCAACCTGGTCCAGTGGAAGGTGTCCCTGCCCATGGCAGGGGGCTAGAACTGGATAAGCTTTAAGGTCCTTTCCAACCCAAACCATTCCAGAATTCTATGGTGTAAGTGCCTGTCTGGTTCTCATCTTTGGGAACATACTGGAGTTAAGCTCCAGCTTAACTGTTCACAGTGGCAATGCTTCATCCCCCCAAAAAACAGCATTGTATTTGTCTCATGTTACCTGCCAGGGGACCACACTTTTGGCAGAGCTGATGGAGTATACCTATACATGTAAAGATATATTTCCTCCTTTCAGCAGGAATTTTGCCAAAACGCTTCCCCGTGTTGATTTTTAAAGTCGTTTTCAAAGCCTACCTGAGCTTCCACGTATCTGCTGCTTCCAGGATGTGGCTTTGACACAGCGAATTTCAATAAATACATTATTCTTGAAGCCCCAAAGTGACATGGAAGCCGGTGGCTGAAAGAGCCCCAGAACTTGCCCGTCTGGCTGTTGTCCCTTCAACTGTGCCTGGCACCCGGCATTGCCTCCACCGGTCCCTCAGATGGCTGCTAGACCCTGGGATCCCTCCCAGCAGTCTTGGGATGCTCTCCCACTGTGCTGGGCTATGTCCTGGTGCCTCCCAGGTCACCACAGCTGAGGGGATTATTGGTGCCTCAGGATTTAGCTGCTGCTCTCTTCTAGTCACCCCTGGACCATCTCTAACACCTTCAATGACCCTCCTGTCTTACACCTCTGCAGGTGCTGCTTCAAAACCTAAGCAGGGCCTGGAACTTGCTCCCAGAGGAGGGGAAACTCTGGCTTTGCCCCACTTGGAAAGCTGGAAAAAAGCCTGTAATGTCTTGTCCAGCAAGTCCTGGCCCGAGGTAGGGTTTGCATCGCAAGCCTTGGAGAAAGAAACACTTCCCCTTTTGGTTTTCCAGGGTTATCCTCCCACGACCCGCATCCTGGGAGGTGTTGCTGAAAAGCCCTTCTTGGAAAGGTTGGGATAACACATGGCACCAACTCCCTGCTTGTCGAGGCATCGGGGTGGGTGGGCAATAATATCAATAACCCACGACCCGGTGGGACTTGCAAGTGTCACCAACCCAAGGAAGTCAGCCACCAAACCCCGGTGACAGCCTCCCCGTGGGACCAGCAGGGCTCTCTTGGCTCCACAGGGGCCAACCTGCTGCAAATCTACGGTGGGAACTCCTCCTCTGTGTGAGGACTCAGCTCTTTGGCTGTCCTTTGGGCAGCCCAGAAGCAGAACTTCTGGGGGAAGATCCTTTTTTAAGACAGGATATTAGAGTAGGAGCTTGTGGATGGGAGGGGACACCTGGTGATCCCCTGTTATTTACACCACTAAGGAAACAACAGCACATTACCCCCTTGCTTGAAAAATGTCATCACAATTCTGTGACTCGGGGCTGACTGAGGCAGTCCTGTAACGAGCTGAAATCCCTGCCACATGAGGATTTCTCAGTTGCAATGAGTTCCCACTTGTGGTTAACACCAGGATGCTTATTTTTCCCTTTTTCTGGGGAGAACTTATCATTCTGCCACTCCTGAGTGGCCTCAAGGAGTTCTCCTCCCCTGGATGTCCAGCCTGAGATAACACCTTGTCTGTCTCCTGAGGTACCATTATCTCCTGTTAGAGCCCATGAAACACTTCAGACTAAAAAGGTGCAGGAAATTTAGGCACCAACCCAGTAATTAAGAAAATCTGTATTTCGAGGGAAAGCAGGTCAGCTATCCTTACATGATACACAACTCATTCTGAGGTCCTAAAACACAGGGGGCAATATTGTCAGACCAACATCTAGTTTTCAGGGAAGCTTCTAATGAATTTTCAAAAAGAAACGGTTAAAACTAGCAAGTTTTGGCTTCAGTAGGACTGACACACTCAGCCTTCCCCATTGCATCAGCTAAAGGAAAGAAATGCAGAAGGAAAGTTAATCAGGTTTAGATGAAAGGAAAAAACCCAAACAAACCAGGAAGCAATCTCATCCAAACCCGTACAAGAGAAGAGTTTGCCTTGACTCCTTCCCCCCAACTCCTTTTTCACTTTCATCCTCCTGACCTTCTCTGTTCCAGCCGGGAGGGAATAGGAAAGCTCGAAGAAAGCTATTCCTGCGTTATTTTTAGCAGAGCCAGAAGAAAAGTGACTGGAAATAATCCATGAAAGCAAGCTTTCACCTTGATTTCCAGCCTCTGGAGATTTCGATAGCCTTGATAGCAATCACAACTTAACCAAAGGCGTATAAAATGCTGAGTGATACCAAGAGCATAAATTGAGCTCTTTCTTTCTTTCTTCCTGCTTCACATTAAAAACCCAGTAAACCATCGACGGGAGACTGAGAGGAACACTTTTCCCCATCAGCCAGCGAATTGGTGGCCACACCACGGCAAGGAGAGACAGGTTTGGCTGTGTCTCAGCCCACTGATGCAGACAGCAAGAAAATTCTACATTACGATCCAACACATTCAAAATAGATGCTGATTTTGGAGTCTTCCACAAGTGTCCTGTGGAAGAGCTCAATCTTTCCCAAGCAGGATTAAGAGGAGCTCTTCTGAGCAGCCTGGTCTGGTGGAAGGTGTCCCTGCCCATGGCAGGAGGTGGAATGAGACGGGCTTTAAGGTTCCTTCCAACCCAAACCATTCTATGATTCTATGAAACAGCCATTCCCACTACCCCGTACCTTGGAGTAACACTGCAAACCAAACCAACCTCTAACAACATCAGGAAGTCCTCCCTCCTGAGTTATTAAAAGCCATTGAATCCCCTTTCTCTGCCAAAGGAGGGCCAAGCCACTTGAGAAGAGGTTTGTAGAGGTAGCAACCTGGTCTACTGGAAGGTGTCCCTGCCCATGGCAGCAGGGAGGAATTAGATGAGCTTTAAGGTCCCTTCCAACCCAAACCATTCTGGGATTCCGTACCTGGCACTGACTGACTGCATGGGGACCTCCATGTTTCCCTGCCTGCCCTGACCCACAGGCACCAGTCCAAACAGCTACTGATGGGACACAGGCCTCAGCTGCATGTGTTAGAGACCAAAGGAATTAATTAAGAGAAGCTGCACTCCCAAGGTGCTGATCATAAGAACAAAATGAGGGCTGATCCCATTAAGTCAATCTTCTCTGCTGGTTGCTGCCATCTGATGTCTCCCTCTTCCCCATTGCTCCTTGCTGCGTGTTCCCCACCCCTCTCCTTGTGCTGCCCGGAGCTGTTGTGGTCTGTGAGGGAGGCAGGAAGATGTGAGGGGCTGAAATGTTCCAGTCCAGGCTGTGCTGGGAGGTTTCCTGCTCTGCTAGGCATCGATGCACCAGCGTGGCTCTGCTCCGCAATTCACACACCCCGGAGCAGGCAGCCCTCTAATGTGATTCCCAGCCCAGCCATGCTCCCAGACTGCATTCCAACCAGCTCACAAGCAAGTGAGCACTGCCAGCTTCATTCTACTGTTCAGGCTTCCCCAAGCTGCTGTACATCTAAACCCACTTTATTTCTGCTGATCTGTTTTAAAGTGACCACAGCAATGACAGCGATTCACTGGCTGGCTTTTAAAAATCTATCACTTCCCCATGCTTTTTCCACTATCAGCTTTTCTTCTGCTATCAAACACCTCCTTTTCCCTCTGTGGCCAGAGCTGCTAAGAGCATTTCTTCTCAGGATGGCTTTCGCTAGGCTCTCATCCAGCTCAGAGATGGCATAACTCCCCCAGCCCTGTGCTGAGCCTGGCCCAGCCTGGTGCTGCTGCATCCCTGTGCAAGGGGCAGCAGGTATAGCAACAGTGCTTTGGCTCCAGGCTGGTTTTCCTCAGAGCAGGGAGAGGCAGGATGAGTTCCCAGCATGGAATGTTCTTCTGGCCATTGCAATTCTGTTTTTGTGGAGTGGAGGGAGCCCAGCCCTTGGGGGAAACCAGCACAGACTGGCTTGTATCCACTATAGTCAGTCCTGCTGCTGCCTAAAGAGGACTCGACCACATTTGGCTGGGCTCCCCTGAGCCTCATGTTACAGCCTGGAGGCCCTCAGACATAATTTTTTGCTAGCTGGTGGCTTTTCTTTCCATCAGCCCAACACCAAGAAGCCACACTGTGCACCTCCCCTGCTGGAAAACTGTCCTGGGGGGAAGGAGCTGGGCTGGCTGTGCTGAGAGCACGGCGTATTTCCAGGGGACCCCGGGATGAACCGTGGTGTCGGCATCTCCTCACTGTGGGAAAGAGCAGCTTTGGGCCAGAATAAAACCCCTTGGTAGAGGACAGCAGCTGTAAATATCTCCCTTTCCAGCAGCCTGGGGAGAAGGAGTTTTCCTCGCAGTCCCCCCCTGCCTTACAGGGATGGATGCAGAGAGGGAGGGAGAGGTGGCAGTGACAAATGACCCTCACACACCGACCCGCTGCACGCTCACATGGGCAGACAATTCCCAATTGTCATTGGGAATGACAATTCAGAGCCCCCCTGCCCGACGTTGCTCACGCTGAAGGATACAAGCCAGGGGTTATTGATCCCTTGTAACTGATAAGCTCCTTGCTCATGTTGTTTTAATCAGCATGAGGGCCGGGGAGGATGGCACACAGAGCCAGCCCAAAAAGGAACTTACCCCCAGCACCTGCTCAGAGCTGGAGCTCCCCAGGGAGCCACAAACCCCATGCCATGCTCCCCTCACCCCATCCCAACCGGGAGCAGCCAGGGCAGCTGCACCCAGCAAGCAGAGAGGTGTTAAAAAAAAAAACACTTTGATGAGTTTTAAACCATCTCCCTGGATCGAAGAGGCGCTGGGAAGTGTTGTCATGGCAGGGGATATTTACTGCCGTCTCAGGAAATGTTTCATTATTCTTTGGTAAGTGGTGGCCGTGAATTTCAGCCTGTCTGCCCGGCCGTAAAGTGGACCATCGGGCAGATTATTTCCGGCAGCCGGGCTCCGCTGAGGGGTGAAGGATCACCTCCAGGCTCTGAGGACACCGTGCCTGCTAAAGCCTGGCTGGGTGCTGCTAGTCCTGGCTCCCCAGCAGAGAAGGAGGCCCACATCCCACCTATCCCTGCCTGGCCAGGCAGGGAAAACACCACAAACGCCTTCAGCATGCACTTTAAATACTCACAGGACAAATGACAAGAGAGTCAAATTCCGTGCTTGGCAAACGAAGCTGTTCCTGAGGTGGCGTTTGGCAGGGAGTCAGTCCACTCAGAATCCTCCAAAAGCAGCTCAGCAGGTCTGGATGGAGGTGGAGAAGGCAGAGAGATGAAGCCACCGGCTGGATGGGACCACTGGGGACACAGGGCAGGTCTGAGGGAGCCGCCGGCGAAACTCCTTTTGTCCTGTCACACCAGGCAGCTGCTGTGCACCAGGATGGGGAGAAACAACCGTCTCATCATGCACAGCATCCTTTTTTTTTTCCCTCTCCTGTGAGAACATCTAACCACTTTCCGAGCCTGTGTAAGCTTCCTGTACCTAAAATTTCCCATGGCAACGAGTCCTACTTTTTAACTGGTTGCTGGGTAAAGAGTTTGCCTTTGCTGGTTGGAACTTCTCTAGATCTTCCCTCTGACTAGAGCAGAAGGGATGGCATCTAGAGGGACACACAGAGAGGTGTGAACCTCATGAAGTTCAGTAAGTAAAGTGCTCAAGGCCATGTTGGACAGGGCTTGGAGCAACCTGGGATAGTGGAAGGTGTCCCTGCCCATGGCAGAAGGTCCCTTCCAACCCAAACCATTCCAGGATCCTGTGATACTCCTGATACCAAGTGTTTCTTGAACAAAGCCTTCATTGCTGATTAACTCTTCAGCTTTACAATACAAATGATTTCATGCCTGGCCCTGCCTTTATCAATCCTTGCCTTCTGTGGGTAATTTTCTAGGCTTCTTCCCATCTATTTTTTTGTGATGGGAGAACTACAGCTACTCACAGATTACTCCAGGCAGGAGATACCAGGCATTCATTAAGCAGCACAGTAACATTCCCCATTTCAGTCTCTCCTACCTCCCTGGTTTTTTTGGGTTTTTTTTTGGACTACTATGGACCAGAAGTGTAATTTTGATAGATATTTCTAGCAAAACTCTCAGATCTCCTTCCTGAGCAGTAATAGCCAGTTCAGAGCCCACTGATTTCCCCCCTGTGCATTGTTTTTCATTTAGCAGCCTTGAATTTCATCTGCCGTTTTATTATCCACTCACTAAATATCATAAGGTCCTTTTCCCGTTCCTAGAGGTTGGCTGTATTTTAATCCTTTTGGTATTAACTCAGCATTGCCAGCAAACGTTCTTATTTCTTTTTTTTTTTTTTTTCCCCTGGACCTACTTGGATTCCCCAAATTCAGGGGGATGCAGCTGGATTGATGCTTGTCGATACTACATTGTCAGGAGGTGCAGAAGCAGCAACCTCAAGGCAGCACCCACAGGCTGCAGGTGACAAAGTCACACATGCTGGCTTGATAGATAACAAGGTTGTTGAATTTTAGCATGGCTAACACAAGCTGAAATGAGAAAAAGCCTCTCTAAAATAAGTAGCCTTTTCCATTCCTTGTAAATTCTCCCCTGGAGTTGTTACTCTGGTGTTTACCAGCAGCCCTGTGAAAGCGGGTGATTTCAGAGCCTGGAGAAAACCAAGAGGTTTTATAGTTTCCCAGCCCAGAGGCAGAGTTGCCAGGGTAAATCCAGTGCAGCTGGGAGCAAACCCAGACTCAGAACTTAAATGCTTTCTCACCGAGGAGGTGCTGGGGCTTTGTAGCTGCTGGTTCAGCGTCTGGGTGCTTGTCATCCAAAAATCAGGTTTGGTTGGGTTTTTTGTTTTTAAAAAAATAAATCCAGTGGCAATGAATTCTTTCAAGTGTCAGGCCTCGGCAGGAAAAGGCTGTCCCTGCCAGCACGAGCCTTCCAGGTGTGCTCCAGCCAGTTCCCAACCAGGGCTCCTGCTCTGCACATGACTCCTGGCTCTCACTGTAGGAATGGACAGGAAAAATCCTTTTTTCCCAGAGACAGAACATGCCCCAGCAGGAACAGAGCACGGCACCACTGGACATGGAAATGGCAATTGGAAAATACTGCACCAAAAGGCTCTGCCTTCGTTTACAGACCTGCCAAGCTCTCTGGTTCCCTAGTTTTCAGAAACAGCTGTTTTCTAAACCCTTTTAGCCAATGGGCCATGGACACCTTGGAAAAGCGCACATTAAAATGAGCCATGGGCACTCCATTAGCCATCCCTCAAAGCCAGGTGGGAGAAAATAGTTTATTAACTGCTAAAGGATGGGTTTCCTCTATAATGAACCTCTCTCCGGTATTGAAGAAAAGCCATGTCTTACTTCCCCTTTCTAATAAATGGCTTCTTTAGAGTTTAATTAACTTCTGCCTGCTCTTCTTTTGTGGCAAAGTGTCACCCTGACCATGAGACAAACTCTGTTTTTTCCTTTATCAGGGAGAGCACTGACCTGTCAGATAAACCACTCTGCCTAATTTTCTTCGGCTTTTCTCTTTCCACTTTGCATATTCCAGGGAGGGAGGCAGTAATAACAGAAGGTGATGCTTTTGGGCAGCTGGATACCTTTGGGATTGGGAAGGAGCACTCCTTAAATACAACATGGACCACGCTCCTGCAGCAGTGCTGGGGCTGGGAACGGTGAGCTGTTTCACAGACCCATCAGGAACTGGATCAGGCTCTCTGCCTGCTTCTTTGTTTCCTCAGGCTTGAAAACAAACCTGGAGGAAACAATTTTTGCCCTTCCAGGAGTACAAGATTTTGTATTTTCAGCAGTGCTTGCCTGTCCCCGTGTGTGTGTGTGTGTGTATATATAGCTCAAAATCAATAAGAGTGAGATTAGGTCACTGTATTTCTGAGAAATGTGCTCCTGACAGCACATAAAACCAACCAGCTCCCACTCCTTTATGCTTCCTGTGGTGCTCCAGGACCAGCTACGCGTGCTAAGAGGGTGGCAGAGCCTGGAGAAAGGATGCAGAGGCTGAATTTGGGCCAAGACAAGAGGGACTATCACAAACTTCTGCTTTGGCTTTTCAGCTCAGCTCACAGCCCTGGGAGCCTCCACACAGCAGAAGATGGGAACAGAACTGCTGAGTACCAGCTGGAGGGTTGGGTGGCCTTTCCATACAATGCCTGGGCTCCTTCTTAGGAAAAAATGGTGTGTCTGGTGTAGCTTTGGGGTCCTAGCAGCAACCATGCCTTGTTTTACTCTAAACAGGGCTTTAAATAAAGCCATCCCGGGCCAGGCTCGTTACACAACAGGGACACACAGCCCTGTGGCTCCTGAGTGGAGCCAGTTGATTAATTGTGCCAGGCTGAGAGCAGCGAGGGGTTTCTGTGC
The DNA here is from genome assembly GCA_013396775.1 of Cephalopterus ornatus. NCBI lineage: Eukaryota > Metazoa > Chordata > Aves > Passeriformes > Cotingidae > Cephalopterus > Cephalopterus ornatus. Next base: position 381,492 of record VZRE01003677.1, read on the forward strand.
GCCGACACTGCCAGACACCAATGCAGTAATGGTCTCCAGCACACAGACAGTCTCAGGGGACACGTCCTTCCTACCCAACCAAAATTAATTAATGGTGGCAATAAATAAACCAATCCAGGCGAACGAGAGCATCCGAGTGCCGCGGGAAACAGCTTGTGTGGGAGCGGGACTCGTCCTGGGGTGATGGACATCCCACTGCCAAAAACCCAAAAATGTGGGGGCAGCAGAGTAGCCAAGCACCCCAGGAAGCAGCTCTGGCTGTGCAGGGATGAGCCATACCACCACCAAAGTGGTACCGCCCATGGGCTTCTTGAGGCCAACTCCCCGTGCTGCTGGAGCGGAAAGCCGACAGCCGAGATACGCACCTGGAATTTGGGGTGGATGAGCTGCTCTGCCATGCAATTGGTTTGTGCTGAAATTTTAGCTGGCAGTGTCCCATGGGTCCGAGTTACACAGCATCCAGTCAGTGCCTGCTGCCATGGGTGCGAAAGGGGTTTTTTGGCCGCTCTGCCTGGTTATCCTGCAGCGTGTGCCCTTGGGAATTCATACCTGGGGAAGAGAGCTGGTTGGGTAAGTTCTCCTGGGAACACAATAGCAGAAAAAGTAGGGAAAGGAGAGCTTTCTGTAGCACATTTCTGATGAAGGAATAAACAGGAAGAGGCTAACAATTGGTTTTTTGAATACACTGGGTGAAATGGGGCTGCAGGAGGAGGATGGGTCAGCATGGAGCATCCTAGGGGAAGGAGAGCAGCTGTGGCTGACTACTTATCCCCTTTCCTGTGCTCAGCACAAGCTCTGCCACCATGTGCAGCTGAGCTCCAAGGACTCTCCTCTACAGCTACGGTCCTGTTTGATCCATCCTGCCCCTGCCTCATGTACCCAGGTCCCTGAATCCAGCTATTTTATCCCACCTCCTGCAACCCCCGGGGTCATAAATAAAAACGTGGTTGATACTGATCACATTAATCCATCACAGGCAAGGCCCTGCATGCTCACAGGTCTGATTATCAGGACTCTGCACACCCCTGTGCTCATCCCATCCCAGCCAGGTCCTGCCTGGGCACAAGGTGCTGGCACAGCCAGGTTGGCAGCCGGAATCTCCTCAGATCCCTACCCAGAGGTCTAATGACCAGCCCCTTGTATCCCGAGCAGCTCTTAGGCACTCCTAATTGGCACGTGACGAAGTGCCTGCCACATGTTGGTCAATACCAATTAGCATACTTATTAAATGGATGTATTTGTTGGCAGCAGTTATCTAATTACCTTAACAAGTGCAGCAAGGGAGAGGCTTCAAACCCTGCAGAGCGGCAGGAAAACGGGTCGCCCTGGGATAAGGAGGACAGGACAAGAGGACGTCCAGGGGAGGGCCAGGGAGATAATTAGAGGAATGGAACACCTCTCCTGTGAGGGAAGGCTGAGAGAATTGGAATTGTTCAGCCTGGAGAAGAGAAGGCTCCATGGAGATCTCAGAGCCCCCTTCCAGTGCCTAAAGGGGCTCCAAGAGAGCCGGAGAGGGACTTGAGACAAGAGCTGGGAGTGCCAGGACAAGGGGAAATGGCTTCCCACTGCCAGAGAGCAGGGTTAGATGGGATATTGGGAAGAAATTCTTCCCTGTGAGGGTGGGGAGGCCCTGACACAGGTTGCCCAGAGAAGCTGTGGCTGCCCCATCCCTAGAAGTGTCCAAGGCCAGGTTGGATGGGGCTTGGAGCAACCTGGGCTAGTGGAAAGTGTCCCTGCCCACGGCAGAGGGTGGGACAAGCTGAGCTTTAAGGTCCCTTCCAACCCAAACCATCCCACAATTCTATGAAATCCCTGCTGCCTGTGCAAGACCCTCTTTGAAATGCAGGTGAGCTTGCTGAGCAGCAGCCTGAGCAGCTCCCAGCTCCCACCACTTCCAGGGAAATGTGATTCAGACATTTGGGGTTTTCCTTCTGCAGAATTAATTTACTGGGAGCCAGGGAACAGGAATGATGAGAGAGGCCAGGACACCTGAAATTACATTTACCAGGCTACACAAGGCTGCTGCTTTTTATTTCTTCCCCTCTTTTTTGCATATCACAGCCCAGCCGGGGGGGGTACCACTGTTATCAGACAGCAGACAGGGAGGAGAGTTGAGACCATGTTCGTGCCCAGGAACCAAAACAGACCCTGTGCACTGTTTTAATTTAATGCTCCTGAAAGTCTCCAATTCTGACTTGCCTTTTTTTTTTTTTTTCCCTCCTTGGAATTGCTATGGCACAGTGTGGCTGGGGGAAGTTTCTCTGCCTTTTACATCAGAGCTGGCATGGAATCATAGAATCATCATGGAATGGTTTGGGTTGGAAGGGACCTTCAAAATCATCTTATTCCACCTCCTGCCATGGGCAGGGACACCTCCCACTAGCCCAGGTTGCTCCAAGCCCCATCCAACCTGTCCTTGGACACTCCCAGGGATGAGGCAGCCACAGCTTCTCTGGGCAACCTGTGCCAATGACTCCTCCTGTGCAACGGAGAGGGGGACCCTTTTGGATAAAGAAGATGCCAGTTTTGCATTTCAGATGTGAAAATGAGCAAAAACAGTGTTCTAGGTGCTACAACAGACCCAGAGCAGAGTAAAGGGCTGGGGGAAGAGTGAGGAAAATCCGTGGTCTTGTTACAAGCAGCCCCCAGCTCTACTCACCAATCTTCCTTTTCTGTTCAGCCTTGACTTTTTTCTCCCCTCCATTTTCCTTAAGTTTCTCCATCCCTTGACAAGCTGAGAAGCACCATCCGTCCCTCCAGCACTCTCCTTGCTCCGAGAGGTTGATTCAGAATGGATGGAGCACGTCTCAGTTTTCCTTAATGCTGAGTCTACTACATATCAAATGCAGGCAGCACGCTGAGTAACTAATCTTTCCTGCGTGCCTATTAAGCAAAAATTAAAAGAAAATTACATGGGGAAGTCGGCAGCAAGTAGGAGGGGAAGGGTTGTAATTATACGGCTATTAATTGGTGTAAAGTTCCAGTTTAATGCTCTCCGGCCCAGGCCGCTATTTCCTAGGGAAATTTTCTCTCTATTAGTTTTGGATGAGAACTGGGATTCTCTCTGGAAGCTCTGAGTCCACCCAAAGAGGTGACTTTCAGCTCCAGTCCCCCAGCAGGTTTTAGTTTTCATGCGCTGACGGACAAAATTAAGGGGCTGTTTTTGACACGGCCCAAGGTGGAGGGTGGGAAGAGCCAACTTTTACCATTTACCATTGGATGATGACAGCCAAATGGTGACCCTTTTCAAGATTCAGCCCACATGGAAACATTTGCTCCACACACAAAATTCAGGGATTAAAAAAACACAAATAAACCCTTGGGAGACTGTTCCCCTATGGCTTCTGCCAGCCCCAGGAATTCCCTCGGGAGAGGTGAAAACCTCCTGCTCATCAACACCTGACAATTAAACAGAACCAAAACGTTTTGAGCAGCAAACATCCATCAAACCCCACAGAGAATTCCAAGGAGTGACGTGCAGTTTCCTGCCAATTCACCTGGCAAGGGACCAGGCAGCTCAGCCTCCTGCTCCAGGATGCTCCTGCCTTGCAGGATACAGCTCTGCCATGAAAAAAGGGGAAGCTGCAGATATTTGCTGTTAAACCAAGGCACACAGCTCCACACAATAAGGTGGGAAGCACGGCCTTTCCCTCTCAGGAGTCCCACAGGCAGCTGGAAGATGCTGGAGCAACAAGCAAACCTGCTGTGCTTATTACAAACTGGGGGAAGGGGGAGAAGAAAACGGAAGTTTTTCAGTTTTTCTTTGCTAAAACAAGATATTGCATGGATAGATCAAAGGACTCTCAATTTTGCATCGGATGAGAATGATCATTTCCTCTGGAAATGATCCTTCCGGGGGGAAAGGCTGGTCTGCCCTGCTCCAGTGGATACAAACACCTCCAAGCTACTCTTGCCAGCCCCCAACCTCCAGCAGGAACTGATTTTTGCTCAGGGACCTAAAGATTTATCTTTAAGCTACAGACCCATCTCCTTTATTTCCAAGCAGGAGAAGAGCACTTGGTAAAGTGAGTTCAGGGGGAGAAAAAACAAACAAACAATAAAGAAAAAATGGAAATGGAGGGAAATAGGTGGGAAAAAAACCCAAACAAACACCAAAAACAGGGGGGAAAAAAGGGAAAAAAAACCCCAGGAAAAGAGGAAGGAGAGATTTTATTCAGCTCACCACTTGGAAGCTCAGAGCAAGGAACAAGGAATTCTGCCTTCATGGCCTGGTTCTCCATGGGCAGCAGTAACATGGAACTACATGTCTTTCAAGAAGAAAGGCTTCCACAGGGACTAACTTTCAAGCATTTCAAACCCTTAAGGATTTTTCTCTCCATATGTCCCTCCTACTGCCAGACTTTCAGAGCAAAGTTCTCTGTGCTACAAGGACTAGGAAGCTCCTCTGTCCCCTGGCTCCAGTAGCCAGAGGCAGGAATCCCTGCCCACGGCACAGGGGTTGGAACTAGATGACCTTTCAGGTCCCTTCCTAACCCAAACCATTCCATGATTCTGTGGAAAAAAACAAGGATCTGAAATTTTTGGGAAAATGCCTGGCTGTGGAGGCTCAGCACATTGCTCTGGAAAAGGATTCACTTTGCCAGGCACACCTATCCCAGAGGAGACATTCCCACAGCAAAAAGACTTCAACATGTGGTCACTAAACCCATTTACTACGCAAAGAAATAGCTTTTAAATGATTTTTAGTCCACACCTATGTTGACTAGTTGCTTTTTCTATATGGTTTTGTACCTCAGCAAGAAGAAAGCTGAGACGAGTCCCACCATCAGAGGTGCCAACAGCTTCCAGCAGCTCCTGCCAGCTGCCAACAGCTGTGTCCACCCAGGATGGGGATTTGCTGGTGGATTCAGAGCCTGCCAGCTCTGAGAACACCCAGCACCCTCCACCTCCAAAGGTGCTCAGGCACCTGCTGCAAAACAGACAGTGAGAGTGGAGGAAGATGGGATGGGAGCAAGAGCTGAGGTACACAGCAACAGCACAGCCCTTGAGGGGAAGAAGGCCACAGGGCTCCCCATGCTGGAAAAAAAGCCCCCTCAGCAGCCAGGGCTGAGTCACAGCCCCTTCACCCCATCAGAAGTGACACTGCCACTGCTCTAATCCACTGGGCAGCTGCTGAGCTGGAAGGGACTCATAGAAGATCAATGTGCCATTAGAGAAACCACCGAGGGCTGCCAGTCAATACTCGGAAAAGACACTGCCGCCTGTGACAACCCAAACCAGAACCTGCTGGTATTGACAGAACAAGTGGCAGCCTTTTAAAAAACAGCAGCTTCTTCTTCCTCTCTCCCCCTCCTGTGCAAATTAACCCCAAATCTCTTTGTTTACCCTCGCCCCTAATAAGCTCTTGAAGCTCAAAGACATGGTATTCCAAGCTCTTTCCTGAGCAGGAAAGAGCCTTTGTTCCCTTTCATCCTGGGGAAAAAAGAAGGGTTTAGATAATCTCAGAATGCCAGAAAGCAATTTATTTTGACCTAGACTGTTTCTGCAATGTCATCTCTTGGCTCCAGCACGTGGGAAGCTTCATTAGCTGGCGTTTACACAACAGCTCTGATGGGGCTGCGTGTCCCGGGCACTCTGCAGGAACAGCAGCGCACAACAAGTCCCTGTGGCTCTGGGAGCGGCCTGGAGTGGTTTGACCCTGGATAAGGGAAGAGGCTATGGTACGTGCTTGCTTGGTGCCCAAACAACACCTCCAAAGGTCTGAGCTGTGAGAGCTGGGCACAAGAGTCAGCGTGGCGTGGGTCTGGGCATCGCACATCCCATGTCCCTCCTGCAGACGTGGAGGAGACTCAGGAGGAGACGCCGTCAGAAAATCATCATGGAATGGTTTGGGTTGGAAAGGACCTTCAAGACCATCTCATTTCCACCCCCTGCCGTGGGCAGGGACATCTTCCACTAGCCCAGGTTGCTCCAAGCCCCGTCCAACCTGGCCTTGGACACTTCCAGGGATCCAGGGGCGGCCACAGTTTCTCTGGGCAACCTGTGCCAGGGTCTCACCATCCTCACAGGGAAGAATTCCTTCCCAATATCCCATCTAACCCTGTCTTCTGTCAGTTTGAAGCCATTCCCCCTTGTCCTGTCACTCCAGGCCCAAAGTCCCTCTCTGGCTCTCTTGGAGCCCCTTTAAGTACAAAAAGGTCACTATAAGGTCATCCTGGAGCCTCCTCTTCTTCAGCCTGAACAATCCCAGTTCTCTCAGCCTTCCCTCACAGGAGAGCTGTTCCATCCCTCTGATCACCTCTGTGGCTCCCCTCTGGACTCACTCCAACAGTCCTGTCCCCCTTATCCCATGGCAGCACCAGCTCTACCAAAATAATCCATAAGGTGCATTCACTCCTTCCCCCCTCCCCAGGAGGAACTGATTTGCAGGGCTAGTTTCTCACTGCTCTTCCCAAGCCCCTGGGTGACTTCACCTCTTTGCCTTCAGGATGCAAATCTCCAGGCACACCCGAGCCTGGAAACTTCCTTTAGAAAGGAAAAGTGAAAGCAGAGAACGTCACACAGCAAATAGCAGGAGACAACTCCAGCTGCTGAAGGACTCTCAGGACCAGCAAGAGCAGCACAGGGCCCAGCAGACAGGAGTGTGTGTCCCTTCCAGCCTCCCCATTCTGGCTCCATCACCCTCTGGAAACCACGGAACATGGTGCAGACGTGCTGAGCTATCCAAGAGCAGCGTTGCTGCAAACCAGACCAGGAGCACAGTCCCACCAAAAGCAGCAGTCACGGGTGGGAGCCCCTTTTATCAGACCCCCAAACCCCTGCAACTGCATAGCACAGCTCTGCCCCACCCAGGCTGCTCAGGGATTGCAATAACTCATCTGTGAACAGGGAATATTTTTAAATCTCTTCCTCCCTGCAGGCAGGCAGAAGTCTCCTCTGTTCTCTCCAGGCAGACTCCTTTTTTGTTATTATTGTTATTTTTGCTCTAGATGAGGAGTGTAAATCCCAAATCCTGCTGTCTCCTTTTGGGGTGGGGGAATGACAGATGGGGGGCAGTCAGATTCCCCAGGAAGGCTGTCAGGAAGAAGAGCTGAAAGTTTGTGCATCCAAACTTCTGATGCAGAGCATAAAGGGAAGCTTGTCTTGCCTTTCTTTCCACAGTTACACAAAAATAAAACCAGGCACCCTTCCTTCTCTTGGCAGCCCACAGCACATCCTGCAGAGCAACCTTGTGTCCCGAGGCTCTTCCACTAGGGCTGGGAAAGGAGTGGAGAAGCTCAGCCCACTCCCTGGCTGGCTCCCACTGAGCCTTATTTCGCTCTGTGTACTTCCCAGCAGGACATTGATGTGGACAGGCATCTGGAAAGCTTGCAAGAGTTTCATCAGTGCTTTGTTTTGTTCTGTTCTTTCCACGCTCGGGGTATTATTACCATGTTGGTTTGGTTGTGCAACAGCCCAGCTAAATGGTGCTGGGCTGCTTTGAAGAGGGAGGAGGAGCTGGACCACTAAAGACCCACTGAAATCCCTGTGGTTCCTGCCATTGCTGAAGGCCCATGTTGGATATATTTACAGTAAGTCAGCAGAAAGCAAATAAACAGGCAGACAGGATAAACAGGCTCTGCAGCCTGGTCTTCCCTGAGAAAAGGATGATTTTTTTTTTTCCCCCCCTCTAATGCCCATGGCTTTGTCAGCAAGTCTGTGTGCACTGGGGCACCCTTTGTCCCCCAGGCTTGCAGACCCAATCCACTGATAAACAAAACTCTTGCTGAGCCTCGGGTCTCACAGAGAGCTGCCTTTCCTTTCCTGCAGAAGGAAAGCCTGAGCCATATCACAGAGACGGGCCACTCTGCCAGGCAGCTTCACCCCCTGCTCCAAACCCAGCTGCCAACACCTGGCCACCCCCAGCCCGCTACGACCTGCAGGGAGCCCACCGTGGTCACTGAGCTCACACACCACCAGACAAGAGCCAAGGCCTGTACCCACACTCTGCTCAGCACAAAGACCCAGGCACCTCCTCCTGATGTGCAGAAAGCACTGCACGGAAACATCCTCAGACCGCTGGGATAAAAAGCCCAAGGGCAGTGGAGGTCTTACTCTGGGCTGACGGCTTCTTCCCCCTTTAAAGACCTGCCTGTGAGTAATTAAAGCTCCTGTTTCTAAGCTGCTTGGTATTTTAATTGATTTTCTGCACTGGCTGCCCACAGTCGAGTCATTCAAATCCTACATCTGTCTCACAAGCCCCAAATGAGCAATGAGGGAAAGTGACCTGCCCTGTGCTTTCCCGGGAATCCATCGCGGTCAGAACTGGTCTGCACTGGGGATGCTGTTGGTCAGGCCACCTGGATGCTAAACCAGTGCCCTGATCTCCACTTAGGGCAAGAAGAGATTCCTACCATGACCTTGTACCTGTTATTTCTCCTGGGAATTTTCTCTGGGCTGTCCAATCTTCACAGAAGAAGAGGACATTGATACTCTGCACGATCAGATTCTTCTCAAGAGGAAACTGGGAGCATGGAAATAGGGACTGGTGTTTTCAAATTAACTCCTGTTTTCCACCTTCTGGTTTTGGATGCTCTCAGCACCCGAAGAGGCAAAATCAACATCACCACAGCAAGAGGCTGTGAAGTTCCATGAGGTGCTTGTTCTGTGGGAAATGACGTTTTGAGATGGATCCTCTCTCCACAGGTGGCTCCTCGAGCCGCAGTTTTATTAAAGGAGTAAAAGTCCTTCTTGCTTGTACTCTTCCAAGATCAGATTTGCTTTCCAAGCGATGCATTTTCACACTTCCTCCACCTCTCCCTTCCCTTCCCTTTATCCCCTGGGGACCCGTCAGCCGTCGGGCCGCGTGTCAGCGCCGGCCACTGTGGCCACTTGTTTTTGAAACATGGGCAGGAATGCCATTCCCTAGGTCAGGCTGCTCAGGGCTCCATCCAACCTGGCCTTGAATGCTTCCAGGGAGGGGGTATCTACAACCTCCAATCCTAAATCGATCCCAAACTATTACTGGCGAAGCAAAAACCTAGGACCTAATGAGTAGGTTTTTTGGTTGTGTTTTTCTCTTCTTTAAGCAGATCTGATGACAATTGTATATAACAAGCAAGGCTTTAGAGCAGAAAAGTCAAACAACTTGGTAAAAAATTACTGACAGTGGGATAAGATTCCTAAATCCTCAGAGTGACTGCGGGAGGTCACATCTACAAATCCAGAGATAAATTCCTCCCCCATAAAGTGAAAAAAACCCAACACACTGCCCTTCCAAAATACTTTTTCTGGCCTTGAACTTGCTAATGCTTGTGGCCTGTACCTGGGAGAAGCCTGCACATGTAGCCTCCAGCCAAGTCACCCAGGAGGCACAGGGAAAATCCAGCTCCCAAGCTTGAGAGTTCTTTAAAGTTGGGAGCCTCCTTGCTGGAGAGACGCATTCCTCTGTGCTACAGACAGGCTGAGCCTCCAGCCTCCTCTAGGAATTTCAAAATAAGCCATGCATATAATAGGTGCACATTTAGCATGAAAGGAAGATGCTTCACAGAGGACAAAGATTAAACCGTAAAATATACCAAGAGACATTTCCCGGGAACACTGAATTTAACCTGGCTCTTGGCTGAGCAGGAAGCTCCCAGGAGCTACAGCTGTGCCTGATGGAGGAACAAAAAACCTGGAGGAGGCTTCACACAAGAAACCTGCCTGGATTTCCTGGGGATGCCTAAGGGTGAGTGCAGGACCTTTCTCTGCTGTCAGCTTAATGGTGACCCTGTCACCAAGGAAACCTCAGTATGGCTGTTCAGTGCCTTACCCAAGTCCATCCAACCCATATCCCACACCCAAGCTGTGCTCATCAGCAGGAATATTGGGAAAGAGGATAAAAATACAGTAAGAAAAGAGCATTATTCCCCCAAACCCACTCTCCCAGCAGCATGCCCTTTCCATACGCGGAGCCAGAGGCTGTGTTTCAGCTTCTGTGTTTAATATCCCATGCTGGACCCTTTCTTTGAATTTGTCTCATCACTGCTGGAGCCCATTAACAATCTGGAATCTCAGAAGATCCTTCACAAAGCTGTTTCACACTTCAACCCCATTATCTGCATGGCAGTGCCTTGCTTTAGGTTCTAAAACCTAAAGTGGTTTTAGATGAGTGGGAAATCCAGGTGAGGAGCAGTAATGCTGGTAAGTGGGAATTTAGCCCCATTTATTCCCAATTTCCCAAATGGGAAATAAAACCCACATGGGAAGCCTCTCTAGGCAAGAAGGAGGCCTTTACTAAAGTGTTTTCACTCAGTCACATGAAGCTTGGATACCGGTTCCCACCTGGATGTAGCAAACAGTCTTGATAAACATCACTTTCCCCCTTGTGTGGGCAACTGCAAGTTTAAAAGTATTGATGAACTTGCTGTGTAATCACACTAAAGGAGTTCAGGGGCACCCCTCCCAGGCAGCTTCCTCTCTTTCTCCCATTTCCATACCATTTATCCTTTTCTACTTTCCCATCTTGTCTAGAAGAGAAGCCCTACTCCTCCGCTAACACAAGACCCTTGTCTCTCTTCAGCACGCAGGAATCCAGGAAGAGAAGACCGAAAAACCTGCAAGTTTATTCTTACAGTATAAGTGGGACTGCAGCAAACAGTTTTGGTTTGGGGTTTTTTTCCCTTTAAAATAGCATGAGACCATCTCAGGACCCCCTATGTCCTTATCTCTCTGCATGCTCATACGTCTTCTTCCAGTTGTTGAGACTCTGAGGTATTTATTTGGCTTTTAGAGCACCAGGCTCTTTGCTTATCTCCTTTCTGCTTCTGTTCTCTACACTTCCAGGCAACCTGGTAAGGAGACCTGCATTTCCCTGCTGTAACAGCGAGAACAAAAGTTTAGGCTCTTAAGCCACTTATCTGGAGCAAACTGCTGTAACTCTGTTGTTTTGGCTGATCTTGGGCATTGTTCAGGAAGGCAGATCCCAGCTCTCACAGTCCGGGCGTCTGTTGGAGTATAACTTGGTCTGCCTGAGTTTTGGGGACCTGCAAGGTCTCCTCTGAAAGCCTGCAAAGAGATTTAACCCTTTCCCCCAAGCACACTGGAAACCAGCATTGCTAGGACAGGAACATCCATCCTCAAAGGACGTGTTCTGTGACTCTGGGACTGACCCCTCTCTGTTCCTTCGGTATTGATACAACCAAAAGGACTCTCCCAAGCTCTGCAGAAGGGGAAACTCATCCCAACATCATTACTGCAGCCAGCCTGCCTTCCCCCATGCTCTGCCCTCACACCAACTGGCACACAGGGTACCCAAGTACCTACCTGAGGTGTTTTAAATGAACCATGACTCCATGCTATGCTTTTCTTGCTTCAGGAAAGACATTGCCACACCCATAAAACTCCAGAAATGCTTTCTTTGCAGGTATAGAGGATGGAGAGCTATGTTTTCCTTCCACAAGGGGCGAGATGCTACGGAACAAGCCCTGCAGCTCACAGAAATACGTCAAGCAAAGTGGCTCTGAGCAAGGAGCTGGATGTTTGTCACCTCAGGTGTAGAGCTTTTAGCTGAAGGCATCCCTAGGTGATTAAAAGGTCACTAGATGCGGCTGGAGGCTTTCTTTCCTTATTATGAAGGTGGGCATAAAAATACATAAGTAATAAATACCTGACAGGTGCTTGTATGTATGGAAATTCCAGTAGCAGCAGCTCTGAGTTATGGCCCTATAATTCCTTCAAGGGGTGCAAGGGACATCCTGAGTCATTGCCTAATGCCTGAGAAAGCCCTTTATCAGCTTGGTGCAAGTGCAGCCTGACCAGACTTGGGGGGAAGGGGTGGGGACAGGGGTGTCCTCCCTCCACCCAGCCTTCCTCACTCCTCTGATATATTCCCTTCTGCTTCTATTTTAATAAAACAGCCTGACTTGGAAGACACTGGCATTTATTTCTGCTCCCGGGAGAACACTGACCCAGCAAAGCATCCTGGATCATGCAAGGCTGGTCATATGGGTAAAAGACACCATCAGGCTCACTAAAGATCCATGCTGGAATAAGCAGCCAGCTGTGAGAGCAAACAAGAAGGAGAAGCCAGGTTTCTCATGGCTTGCAGTGGGAAGGGAACTCAAGATGCTCAGGGACAGCTTGGCATGGAGCTGGATTTAGAAAGGGGACAGAGGGAAATTTCACGCTGACGATGCTCACCAGGGCTTTGCAAATGCCACGCTGGCCTTTTCAGCCTGCGAAGGGAAAACAGCTTTCACACCTTGGAGCCTTCTTCCAAAGGCTGTCTAATGGCACTTGCACAATTAGGAGGCCAGTCCGAAAGGGAGCAACTGCCCCGTGTTCTCCAGCTGAGATTCCTTCCCCACACAGTCAGCACAGAACAGGGTTATTTTCCAACACTAGCGAGCATCAACAATGCAGATGAAAACTGAAAGAAGTCAAATAGCAGCCCTGTGCTTCCCCCCCTCCCTCCTTTTAATAAAGCTACTGAATATCATGTTCTCAGCGTAGATTAACCTGAGCTTTGCTCCCAATTATTGTTTCACTCTCCTAAGTACAGAAGCAGAAAGGGGCTTGACAAATGAACCCGGCTCTGCCGTTAAGCTGCACTTCCACTTCTGCGGGTTTGTCTGAATCCTTATTGCTCAGCGAAATCCCCCTTCACACAAATCACTGGCTGTGTATTCCCATGGCTTTTCACGGCACCTGGGACTCCAGGTCAGGGATTTTTCAACCTTTTTTGATTTGGGGGGCCCGTGAGCTCCATGGGGTGAATTCAGACCTGTTGGCAACGGGTTTGTTTTGCTCTGGGTCTTGTCCCAGAACCCTAAAAACAGCCCACAGCTCCCATAGGGTCATGCAAGACACACATGGGGAAAAACTATGCTAGAAATAGGCTTCCCTTGCAGTGGAAAAGTGCTGCTGCTGCTGAAGACCGGGTTATTTGGGGACTTGCTTGTTACCGCTCAGTCCTGAACACGCTGATGAAACGAAAATAGAAAAGGAAAGAAGGAGAGGATTGCACTGCTCAGGGCTGCGATGCCTCCAAAGCCCAGCTGTGGGCAAAGCTCTCGAGCTTACAGACCGGGAGTTGTCCCTCTGCAGAGAAGTGGTGGTGGAAAAATCAAGCCCCTCGGTTCCTCCTCGCCCTTCTTCCCGGCGTAAACCCAGGCGGGTGCTTCTGGAGCAGCTGGGATGAGAGCCAGGGCTGGAGAGGCGCGCTCAGGGGTGGAGGATCCCACGCTCTCCCCGCTGGCACTGGCAGGGTGGGAGGCTCGGCAGCGTGTCAGGATAATCAGACCCACCAGCGAGCCACGCTCCTCTTGACTCTCCGAACACAGCCGATGCTCTCTCCGGAGCTCGGCTTTGATTTCCAAGCCTGCGGTGCTGTAGGAACAAGTCTCAGCTGGTTCCACAGCCCGGCCTGAGGTTTAGGTCAGGAGAGGCTGTTCAGATCTGCGAGGTTGACCCCCTGCCTGGTGTATTTGCTGCACAAGCTGGGAGCTGCACTTGAAATGTCCCTGATCTGTTCCTTCCATTTGCAGTCACCGCACGGGGCAAGACAGGGGGTTGATTGCATCTGCTCAGAGCAAATGTAGGACTCCAGCATTGCAGAAATGCTCCTTGGAAAACCAGAGAACAGGGAAAAGAGAAGTACAGCATCACGGCAAATTAGCCCCATCATCCTCAAGGGCCGATACACCAGTGCATTCACAGATGTACCACATCTTCAGGAGGTGAGGGTTAACCCAGAGCCAGGTATCTTAGAATCACTGGATGGTTTGGGTTGGAAGGGACCTTCAAGATCATCTTATTCCAGCCCCCTGCCATAGGCAGGGACACCTTCCACTAGACCAGATTGCTCCAAGCCCCTTCCAACCCGGCCTTGGACACTTCCAGGGATGGGGCAGCCACAGCTTCTACAACTTCAGGTGAAGAGAGGGAAGGGAGTTGCAGGGGTATTGGTTGTTTCCCTGACCTAGAACAGAGGCTCTAATGGCAAAAATCATGGCAGCAGCCAGATGCTTTTAGTCCAGAAAAAAGACAATTCAAAAAATTTTTAACTTCCTCCTGTGAAAATAAAAAAAGTTGTCCAAGTTCGCCCTTCTCCATCCCACTGAGATTTAGGGTGTCCTTTATGGAGACACTGAGGAGCGTGAGGGTAACTCTGTACCTAAGAAAAACACATGGTGACGCTTGGACACCTGATTGTTCCCCATGCCAGTAATATTCTACTTCTTTCTAAGGGGGTGTCTTGCAAATTACATGGTCCAAGTCCATTCAAACGCGGGGAGAAAGCAGGCGAGAGCTCAGCTGCATCCACGGAGCCGCGAGGAAGTGACACCTATCTGCTCTCAGTGGAGAGGGTGACACTGAACACCACCAGTGCTGTGAAGCTGCCACAGCACTAGGGCAGTGGTACGAGCATGTCTGATCCCTCTGTGGAGCTATCCTGGGCACTGGGGTACATCTGCAACTCATCTGCACGTGGTAAAGAAGCCTCTCAAGATGCTCCGAAGTGAGCACAGCAGGGTAAGTTCAAGATCAGGAGTTGGTTTAAAACGTTTTTCAGCCCCAACCCTGGCAGGGAACAGCTCTTCAAATCTCTGGTGATTTGCCAAAAGGCTAATAAGGTGAGTACATAAACAAGCAATGCAAGGGCTTGATGGTGCAGGGGCACCTCTTACGGTGGAAGGATTTCTTCTTCTGGACGGCATGGGCAGCCAAGGAGACAGGATGTGTCTTGTCCTGCTGCTCCTTGGCTACTGCATGAGACATCACCACCCTGGCAAAAGTAGCATTCCCTACAGACCTCATCAAAAGCAGAGTGTGTTTAAAGGTGAAAAGATTCTGGTAATAAACAGGCAGACCTTGCAGCCCTGAGCAGCCCATCGGAATAAATGGGTGTTATTTGGGAGCTGCCCAAGAATAGACTTCAGGGAAGTAAGAAGACGGCACTGTTTGTCAAAAAAGGGCTCTATTCACAATGCAGCCTAAAGGATGCCCACGTCCTTCAACCAGCCCCAAACAAAACACGGCATTAGAGGCTTGGTCCCACTCCTACTAAAGGCATTTTTCCCACTGATTTTGCAGAGGTTGGATCAGACACAAAAAGGGAGTGAGGTGTCAATACCTACTCTCCAGACTCCAGAACCTCATTACCACAGCACTGTAACAGGTCTCCTGGTTCCCTGGGCCAACTGAAAAATCACCACCACCCCCAAACCAACACTTCAAGATGAATGAAAACACTTCATTTTACCCAAAAAGCAGAGTGCTGTTTCTGATTTCAGTTGATTTATGTGTTTGGTGGGGTTTTTTTGAACAATATTTTTTTTAAACTGAAGAAATGAAAACACAAGTTCCTTTTTTCACCGGTGCCCTATTTCCAAACACGGATCCAAAGCCTGGGAAAAAAAAATAAACACCACTCAACCTGCTCTTCTGACCATCCTCTGTGTCATGGAGCCCCAAGCCCACCTCAGGAGCCTGCAGAAGGAAGGAAAGAGGAAGCAGGGCTGGGTTGGAGTGCCAGGATTGTGGCATCCACAATCTCCGGTCTGCAAACGGTGGAACCATCGGTGACTCAGCACTGAGATGCTGCTGCTTTCCAGCAAAGCATTTGAAGGCAACTTGGGAATTGTCCAGGAGCTGGTTTATAGGTGGGGCTCAGGCATTTACATGGGAAGGGGTGAAGTGATTCCCATTTCAGCCGTGCCAATCTCCTCCAAGCCCTGACAGCAGCAACAGTCACCTGCTTTACTACGCTTTTGGCAGGAATAATTTCCCCTCCTGTAACACACTGGTTTTATGAACCTCAAC
Organism: Cephalopterus ornatus; assembly: GCA_013396775.1. Lineage (NCBI taxonomy): Eukaryota > Metazoa > Chordata > Aves > Passeriformes > Cotingidae > Cephalopterus > Cephalopterus ornatus. Next base: position 397,239 of record VZRE01003677.1, read on the forward strand.
AGGTGTTTCAGAGCATTACATTACCCTGCTCTGTCACTGCCAGAATGAAGTGAGGAATACAGGATCATTTAAGTTGGGAAAGCACTGTAAGATCATTGATTCCAACCATTCCCCAGCACTGCCAAGGCCACCACTAACCCACGTCCCCACGTGCCACATCCACACGGCTTTTAAATCCCTCCAAGGTTGGGCAGCTGTGCCAGGGCTGGACAACCCCTTTCATGGAGAATTTTTTCCCAATATCCAATGTAAACCTCTCATTGTAGCCCTCCGTGATGGCATGGTATGAACTCTGCCTGGCCAACCAGCACAACCAAAGCTGGAGTCCAGCCAGGACAAAGGGCTAATACCTTCTCTTCCCTCTCCAGCCAGACATCCCAGGAAATCACCAAAGGCTGCACGTGACTGGCAGCAATAATTAAGCACGAAAAGTTGTTATTTCTTGAAGCCAATTCACGTTATGCCTCCATCATGGATCTGACAGCAGTCAGTAACAGCACTAGTAATTAAAGTTAGGCAAGATCTGATTAACAAGATAATGCTCACTGATCATCACATATCTGTGTTGAGTCCTTCCAGAGGGCTTTTTTCCTTAGATGGTATTTTTCAAGGACCAGGAAGAACAGTCAGATCATCAGCTCAAAACTGCTTTAAGTATCTGAACTGGGCTCCAGCTACTCAGCTCCTCAGAGCCCTTCAGAGGGGACAGGGATCTGTGGAATGCAGCAGTCACCAAAGCCTCATATTCTCTCCAGCCGGCAGTGCCAGGCACTTCAGGAGCCATCCCCACAAGTCTCACCATGGCCCAATTCACTAACTGTCCATGGATTTCAATATTTAAATATAATAAGAGGATTGCAGACGGGAGATTTGTCCTGACTGGGAGATTAGTTTTAGATCAAACTTGGCTAATGTGGGAAATGCTGCTGGCTAGGATGTGACCACTTCAATTAGCTCATGAGTGCTTTTCTGCATCTCTGCTCCCACGCCAGGTGTAGCTGGCAAAGAGGAGCTGGAGACGCTGAAACTCCGAAGGGAACAGCAGCACAAGCAGCCCTTGCTCCCTGAGAGGTGTTTTAGCACGGAGCCAGCAGCCCTCAATTGAGCATTTCTGCCCAGTGCCTGCGCATTTCCCAGACACGGTGTTCCCACACCTCCTCCCTGAACTCCAGTGCCCTGCTCCTCCTTGCTCCCTGAGCTGGGAGCATCTCCGGGGAGCTGCTGCACGTGGTGCTGCCAGCTGCGCCACAGGGGCACTGGGACAGGAGAGAAGGGATTGCACAGGTCAGAGCAGAAAGCCACTGCCAGCACTCTCTGCAGCCTGTCCAGCCTCCTCCATCAGCCTGGGCGCGGCTATTCAGAGAGCAATGTGTGCCTCACCACCACAAATACCATGTTTTGCTCCAGAAATTAAAAATAAATACATGTCAATAGGACAAGGGGGAACCAGAAGGACACAGGAATAAGCCGTTGGCATCAGAATGCTCTTGCAGAGAAGAAAGCAGAGTCAGAATTACTCCATGCATTAACTGTTAGCTCAAGGTTGCTTTGATGCCTGGAGTGCTGAGAGATACAGGACTCTCATCCAGGCAGCTCTGATATCCCATCAAGCCTTTAATCACCTGCCTGTGTCTCCTTGCAGGGAAATGGGCAGCAGCCACTTGCTTGCATTTTGAGGATGCAGTGCAAGGGGCACCCAGGGCCCAGATTCCAGCTAGGAATTGCATCCTAGTTTACACAGCCTTCCCCCTTCAACACCTTGTCATGGGATACAAGCCAAAGCAGTTTCTTTGCCACTTTGTAGCCCAGCTCCTTCTCATCCAATGTTTCATTCCACCACCTGCCTCCTCTAGGGGCCCAGCACCTCAGCATCAAACACCTCTTTAGCCTTGGAGGGGTTCCCTACTGCAGGCTCCCTGGTTCATGCAAATCCAAATACTTTTTGTGGAATGATGGCAGGGTTTAGAGGGTGAGATGATGGCCTGGGTTTGTGCTGGGACATTTAGGATCCTGGCCTTTTTTTAGCCAGGATCCTCATTCTCAGCATGTGTCCCACCTGCTCCTCCATTCAGCCAGGAAAATGGTCCCACAGTAAAGTGCGAGGCTCCTGGGCCACCAGTGAAAGCCCAAAACCTTTATTTCAAAGCCTGAGGAATTTAAGAGGGATGAAGTTAGGGCAGGGCCCAGCTTTTTGTTCAACATGTGCTGACTATGCCCCGAAGTATGGGACTTTTAGGCTGATTTGGAATATTATAATAGTGCCTTTGTGCCATCTGAAACCAAATCAAAGAAAATGTTCATAAATAGCCCATGTTAAAGATGGATCCATTTATTTTTTCCCATCCAATTTCCATTCCTTCCCCTTGCCGCATTTGCTAATTATCCAGTATGCATTTGCTTAAAGAAAGCATTTTTCTGGCCTTCACAATCCATCTTCCCATCCTAATGGATCTTGTGGTAAAGTCATTACGGAGACTTTATGAAATCACAGTTATTTCCATGACAACAGTGATGTAATAAAGGTGGGATTATGACATTACTGCGAGATCGAGCTGAAGGACGGGATGGATTTGTTTACCCCAGACAGGGCAAGGAAGAGACTTCATTCATCCAGTGTTTCTAAAAGTGCCTTAAGGTTTGCTAATGGAAGGGACATTTTAGATATGAATTTTTCCTTCCTTTCCCCCTCCCCCCCCGCCCCAGTTATGTATTAGGCTATTTTCCAAGCGCACATAGTTTCATAAGTTTCAGAGGAGGATCCCATGCTGAGGATACATTTGCCCACGTCTGTGAAAGGAAAGATCATCCTCGCAAGTCTCACGGCTCTTGCCTTTCCTGAAAGACATCAATGCCTGCTGGGGAAGGGTTTTCCACCAGTTTAAAGGACCAGCAGGATGGACTTCCCCCTTTCAAGGATGGCTGATCTAAGCTGCTTTCTCTTCAAACATTTTAATCAAGAAATCCACCTGCCAATGGATCGCAGCATGAATCGGCTCCCCGTGAAATTAGGTTTGAAAATGGCATTAAACCCCTTTTTTCTTCTTAATGGAAACATAACCAGCCTGTGTCCAGCCAGCAAATTCCAAGCCAAAACCCATTTGTTTCTCAAACCCAAACACACCAGTAAAGTCATTCTAGAAGCGATTTTTAGCTTGCTCGCTCTCGAGCAATCACAGAATAAACGTAGGTGAAAATGACACAGCAATTCCTAAAGGATCAGAGCATGGAACGCCACGAGACAGCTTTGAAGATAGTTGGGGTTTCTGGTTTGTTTTTTGCAAGAAGAAAAGATGAATATTTCATATGGTACATGGTTCAAAAGTTGATTAATGTTTCAGTGTGTGGAAAACCAAGCTCAGGAGACAAGTTTCCTCATGTAAAATTCTTTAAGCTGGCAGCAGGACTTGTATGGCCAACTTCTCTGAAGGTGGATTTCACTTAACCCTCTTCAGAACTGCTCCTGCCAGGGGCTCGGTGCTTTGGGAGGGGAACTAGCTCAATGCTTGGCCTACAAGTGGCGGGCAGCCCTACTCTCCGGGAGGGCTGTGAGATGAGGGAGAACTTGCCCATGACAGCTGCTCAGGTGGGCTTTGGTGTCTCCACCTCCCCAGCTCCCTCCCCTCTGCAGCACATCTCTACAGCCAGGCAGAGAATTGCCTGTGGTCTGATGGTCCCCAACAGTTCTCCTGCCCTAGTCCACCTACTGGGCCAATGGGATGATATTACCAGGCTTTCTCCTGCTGGTGGTCAGTCCAGCAGACCTCCTCTGCTTCCTTACAAGCTGTTGAGGAGCTGTGACCCCAGTACCTTTGCTCTGTGGCAAATATGCAGAGGAGTGCCCCAAAGTCCCGTGCTCTGAAAGCTCGTTTGCTTCAAGTTCAGCCTGAGCGATCTTAGCAGCTGTTTCAGCTCATCCTGCCCCAATTCCCACTCCTCTAAGCCTTCCCAATATCTCTTCATTGACAGAAGGGAAACACCGTAAGGCCACACAGACGTGTTAATGAAATGTGAATTATTAACTGCGGCGTGCTAAGGGAGATATAAAGTGGGGGGGAAATGTCATTTTGCCATTAATATGTAAAATGGGCAACGCTCCCTCCTTTGGCTGGAGGGGAAGAGCAGACTCAAGCCTGCATCCCGTTCCAGGGGCTGGGACGGGTAATGAGATAACACGATTGTCTCTCGCCCTTTTTCTTTCTTTCTTCCCTGATAAAAGGACAGAGGGAAATGCAGACAATTAAAAGGAGGATTCCAATCGGCCCCGGAGAGATTCAATGAATAATAATGGACCTCCAGCTGCTAATGTGCTTAAGGACTTCCAAGTCTCAAGTGTCTAACCAGCTTAAGGGTCCGTACCACAGACTTCATTTCTATCCGTAAATGGGAAAGGCAGGAGGAGGTGGGGGGAGAATCCTGCCCCTGATTACAGATGGGATCGTTGTTCAGTTGCTTGCTGGGCCCTCCACGAGGATGATGTGACAAAAGAGTAAAGTCAACTTAACGGCGCCTTCAAAGCCAACATCAGGTATGGGGTGACAAAGCTCCTCGCTTAACAACCTCTGTGTGTCACCTACACCTGATAACACTCATAGCCACCCCAAAACACCTCAGAAGAGGGTCCATTATGCTACTGGAATAAAACCAGCACTTGTTCTTTGCAGTTTTGCTTTCCCGCATTAAAAACTTGCGTGTAGCAAGACAGTAGACATGTAACTCACTCCTCCCTCTGCACAGCTCCTGGTAAGGGAAAGGTCTCTACCATGGTGTGACCAGCCCTGCCTGCTCATCTCCCACACCTTCCCCACAGAAGGGGCAGGAGCTTAACAACATGGAAGACAGCCAAAGCCACATGAAAACATCCACCTGAAGATTATCAGCTCTTTTCCTGGCACTTCCCTTGTTTTTATCTCTCTCCCATTGACGCCTTTCTTTCACAATCCATTAACTTTCCCCCTGCAGTCCTCCCTGCTTGGGCCCCCCCTAAACAAGACAGCCTCCTCTCCTTGACCCTCTCTGGTTTCTACCATGCTCATAAATTTCCATGGAGGATCAAAGAAAAGACTTGAGGAGGGCAAAAAGCGAAGGATAACACAGAAAGCACTGGCCCGGCCTTGAGTTCTCCATGAAGTTGTGTTCCCCCCCGCTCCCCATCTGAAGGTTAGAGAGTAACTATCAGAGATTCAGAGAATGAAAACTTCAGAGGCTGGTAACTAGATGATCAAAGGAACGAGGAACATTAGCTGGGTAATGGCTCCTCAGCCTTGGAAACGGATACAGAAGAGATCCGAGAATCACAAGAAAAGCTGTTCCCACCTCTCCTGAAGCAAGGACTAGGGCCATCAGGGGAAACTCACCGGCTCAGAACAAACGAAACGAGCTATTTTTATACCCGGCATGTGCCTGTGCCATGGGACTCTTCAACAGAGGATCTGTGCCTTCCCAAAGCTCGTAAGGGTTCATAAAAAAAATGTGGATTTTTCTTGCTGAGAGCGTGTGTGCGGAGGCTGCTGTGTACAAACACAGCGCTTCTGGGTGAGCAGATCCCTGATCCACAAATCACGGGGAGCTGGGGAAGTATTCAGAAGCAATACCACTACTGTTCCCCCTTCACTTGGCCAGGTTTCCAGGAACGCGCTGTTGCCTGAGCCACAGGTAGGATCTTGTGTTTGGGGGACGCCTGGTGTGACATCCTCATACCGGCCGCCTTCACACCTCGCCAGTTCCAGGACGCAGCTTGAGAGACAACACATCCCCTCTCCTCCAGCTCTGGGGAAAACCTGCAGGATCTGTATAGGCAATGAGATGTCACATGAAGCAGGAGGATGGGTTGGAGTTTAACAGGAATAGCTGCCGGCAGCGGGGACAGAGGAGGGAGCAGTTGCATAACTGGCACTGGAGACCCGCCGGTCCCTGGCACGGGAGTCAGGTACATCCCTCAACACAAAGGAGTTGAAAGGGAGAAGTTGTGTAAGGTCGGCCACGTGTCAGCCCGACACGGCTGAATCATGCAAGTTTAAAGCCTTCAAAGCAGGATAAGATCTTGGCACAGCCACGTGCGCGCTCATCCCCCTTCAACCTGAGGTTGGGAAAACGACGGGAAAGCACAAGTGAAAGCAGAGCAGAGCAATTAGCTAATTAGAGGAGCTGACTAATCAGCTAATTTACAAAGGTTTTTCATTATTATTCACGGAGAAGGAATTCTGGAGAGCTTTGGCATGGAGCGAGGTGTAGCCCACCAGGCAGGGGGAATGGGAGCTTTGCCGAAAGCTGAATGTGTTCAAAACCCACAGAAGTGGGTTAAAACCTCCACATCTCCTCAGCTTGACTGGTTTTGTGCTGCTGAAGGACAGAACCAGCCCTGCTCGTGCTCCTTCAGCAAAGGAGCTGATCTGACTGCTCTTCTTCCAGGGAAGAGGCAGGAGAATGGAAGGTCTCCTCTGTTTTGAGCTGGCAAAGGGAGATTTATTTGCCTAAGACTCAACAGCTCTATTTAACCTCCTCCTAAACACTACTCGGGCAGCTCAGACAACTCAAGTGGTGAAACAATACTGTCTAATGAATGCCTAGGGTGGAACAGCGCTGCTGCTTCCCTCTTCTTCGAGAGATCACTTGGCCCAGTGAGACAAATGTCAATAAAAAGATATTTAAGTTGAGAAGGGAGGGGAAGAGGCGAGAACACAGCTGCCCAACCCGCAGCTCCAACCCATTTCTCCTTCCTTTCTCCCCTCTAATGTCCTTGTGCATCTCCAGCAGCAATATCACACTGCTGCTATTACGGCCAGGATGGATATTTGAACAGCCTTAGATCAATATTTGTGCAAAGGGAAAGCTCGTGCATCACAGGGCTACAAATTAACCTCTTGTCCCATATTCACACTGGCACACAGGGCCTCCAGGAGCAGAGTATTCCCCTGAGGAAGAGTGGGACATACGTTTCATAAAACAGGAAAAGAAGAAAGAGGAATAATGGATCCAACCCCGGCTCACATTCTTTTTTTACATTTCTCCCTCAGGTTTGGGGTGGGGGGGAATAGCTTTTCTTAATTAGCATCCTAACCTTTTCTAAACAGGTTCAAGGGTGTCTTGGCAGGCTTGGGAAGTGGTGTGAAAGCAGCACTGAATAACAGCAGCGGAATTAGTCAGGTGTAAAAGGATCTTGCTTTTTTTTTTCATCGGGACATGATTAGGGTACCAGTAATGAGAAATATGAAGAACATCCAAGGTTGGAGATTTTTTCCCTTATTAAAAAGCAGCATTACCTCAGAGCTGCATGCTTGGGGGTGGAAAACATTTCCTGCAGCAGAAAATCACTGATCCATAAGTCCTGCCTGAGCTGCCATGGTTGTCACCAGCCGCACTCGAGTTTGGCCCATTGGCAGATGTCAGGCATGTCCATGTTTCCTGTGAGACTTGCAACCAAGCCAGTCCTTGCTCCTCAAGGCTGGGCTTCCTTACCTGGCCAGTCCCCTGGGTCACTCTGGCCAGACAAGGAGGCAGCACACAGGCAGTGTGGGCGTTTGGGGAGTTCAGGGGTTGAACGCAGCCTCTCGCTGCAGTTCGTGGAAATGAATCTTCTGGGACAGTAGCAGGCTGGAGGGAGACACCTCTGCACACCTACAGCAGCGTGTGCTCCCAGTGAGAGAAATCCAAAGATGGATTAACAAGGCAGCTTGGGGAAACAATTGCTTCCACCTTATGTTTCCCTCACCACTCCCCAGCTTTTCCGGCTTAATTCACACCACGCCAACCTCAGAGCCAGCTCACTACCTTCTCCTTCCCCACCTGCACATCTGCTGAAACTTAGATGCACCAAAAAAAACAGCCTTGCACTACTTTAGCCCATACTCCACGTGATCCCAGCTGGGTCCATGAGCAGCATGGCCCATGGAGCCTAAAGGATATTTGCAAACCTAATCCAATCTTGCTTCCTGAATCACCCCTCCTGTCCCACACCAATGATGGACCAGCCGCTGTTCCACTGCTTCACAGCTTTCAGAAGACTGTGTTGGTCTCCCATGTTGGATTTTCTTCCCAGCTCTGCTCTGACAGCCTTCTAAAAGGAGCTAGACGTTTCCCTCACAGGTCCTGCTGAGCTGGCACCACTTTCCACACCGGCACAAGCCTCCCAACTTTTACCTCAGTTGGACATAGCCAACGTCTGGACCTGTGCAATTACCCTTCCTTTTTCCAGCTTTGCAGCACAACGGTGGGACAGCACGGGCAGGCCTGGATTGTGGCTGCTCGCCACATGGAAAGGAAGGAATTGCCAAATTCACCCCAGGAGGAAAATGAGCAAAGACATTTACACAAATAGTAGGGCTTTTGGCTCCTTTAGTCTGCAAGGCCAGACACTCGGTGACGCTTGCCCCTGCTTTTTCCTCCCATTATTTGCCATATTTAGCCTCCTTTCATTCTGCCTTGCCATCACACTGAGCAAAGAGGGAACGGCACTTGCCCAGCAAGGGATTGGATGAGACAAATTTGCTCACTGAATAATGAAAGGTGTTTTTTCCTCCTGCTCAGCCTCTGTCTGGGTCTTGTTTCTGGTTTGCAGCAGAGATACTCTCCTTTTCTGCACCTCTCCTCCAAATCCAAAGAAGCTATTTTGTTTGGGTGGGAAATACAATTTAAGAAAAAACAGTACAGTTTTTGACTTTCCAAGGAATTTGTAGGGAGAAAGGTGCCAATTAATCTACATTAAAGTGAAATTAGCGTAATATTAAAACAATAGGAGGATGACAAGGTAGAGATCAGCCTCTAATGTCCTCATTAGCCAGTGGTGCTCCTTATGAGCCTTCCATCACGGGAAGGAGCTTTCTGGTTGCACTTCATTAGCAATGGGGTTAATTACAGATATGGAGGCAGGGAGACAAGCTGTCCCCCCACCCTTGCTGCCATTCTTCTCCCTGCTTCACCCATGGCTCCTGGATGGAAGTTGACATTCCCTTTGACTCCTGTCACTCCTCTATTTGTAATGGCAAGACAGGCAGAACAGGACCCATTTTTCAAAACAATAGGAACGAGGTGTCTTCCCCAGAGCAATTTGGGTACAGCGGGACCACTGCACTGCTGGCACATGTAGATAGAGCTACACTGATGAAATCTTCCCCCAGTCCTTTCCAAACTCTTCCCGCTTCCCTACAACTCTTTGTGTCCTCCTTTTCTCCTTGGTTGCCCTCTCTCCCATCCTGCACTGCTTTTTCACCCCTCTGCTTGCTGGCAGCTGCTCAGCTCCCTGAGCCACCTTTCTGACTTTCTCCTCTCCTTCTGCCAGCCCTGGCTGCTTATTTTATTGTTAAGCTTTGGGGTTTTTTTTTTAAACTTTTTCAACCCCACTGATGTCAGGTCAGATTGTCTGTCAGCACAACATCAGGTTGCCAGCAGATGAAGGGCGACTCACAGGGAAGACAACAAGGAGAAAAACACCCACATCATTTAAAAAAAAAAATCTAAAAATCCCCCCAAAAGAGTTGAGACTGTTTCCTGGAGATGATGCAGAATTGCTCAAGGGTTTTCCTCCAAAAATGCCGCTGGCCTGGAAGGCAGTAGGATCCAGACACATGGAAATAGAGATAGGAACAACTTCAGTGGGAGTGGGGCATTATCTACGGAGGGGCAGGGTACATCTGCCTGAAGATATGAATTATGCACAAAACCAGGCACAGGGACAGCTTGGAGGTTAAGAGGGAAACAGCTTTGATTTGTGCTTTTGAAAGGGCCCTCCAGCAGCAGCTGGAAGGGGAACACAGAGTCGTAGAATATCCTGAGTTGGAAGGGACCCACAAGGATCAATGAGTCCAACTCCTGGCCCTACACAGAACATGCTTTTCACGGGGACCACAGGGAACAGGGATGCGATGGGAGGATGCACATGGACCTCTCTCTGCCGCGCACAGCAAGTTGCTGGCAGGTTATGTAATGAGCAGATCTAAACCCACCCCTTTTTCCTACTTTCTTCATGAGCATCCCCCTTTGCCCTTGGCTGGAGACACATTACCAGGTGAGGTGCTCCTTCGCCTTGCTTGATTCCCAAACCAGCACACCCCTCATACGAGACACTCAGGTCAGCCAACCTCCCTCAGCACCAGGGTCTGAAACAGTGTTGCCTTTCCCAGGGAAAAAACATCCCACCTGCAAACCCAAGGTTAGGGAAGACAGATCCCAGGTAGTGCTGAGGAAGGAGATCTGCTCAGTGGGAACCTGCCAAAGAGGGACAGCACGTAAAACACAGGGTCTCTTCCCACCTGGACATGTGTTAGAGGGGATTGGAAGGCGCTGTGCTGTGAAGCTGCAGGAAAGCTACCGAGAGCTGCACAGGGAAACTGCAACTAAAATCTGTTTCTACTGAACCTCTAAAAGTCCTCATGGATCGTTTAGGGGTGAGGATGAGCTCCAGTGTGAGCCATTGTCAGAGACAGGGGTTGTGCCATACAGAGAGCAGCCGGGCAGGTCTGTGCCACATCCCCTCTGAAGAGCATCCCTCCTTTCCATGCGTGGTGCCTATAACCTGAAGCTTTGCAGGAATGGCTGTCCTACATGTGAACATGCCTGGGAATAGTTGCTGGTGCATGTTGCTTTTCCTCGAGATGGAAGAGAGTCTGCAAAGTCACATGGATATGGTAAAGCCAGGAGAGGTTACTACAGCTAGAATGGGTCTTTGGACCTACAGGCTGCATTATTTTTTCCTCTCTGAAAGGCACCAGAAGGCCTTTGCAGATCCAAACGTTTCACACATCAGCACCATGAGTCATTTGCCTGCACATTTACCCCACAGCCGCACTTTGCAGTCCCTCTTTCACAGCCACCTCCACTTTCCAGCACACCAGAACTGCCATAAGCCATGAAGAGGGGAAACAGGTACGAGAGCCAGGCCCAGCGGGGACCTGGCCAAAATTATGGGCCATCTTTCCCTGCATCCAAGAAAGAGCAGTGGAAGGGTGGGGAGAAGGCGGATTTGTGACTAAATCCCATCTGGACACTGCAGGTCATGCAATGCAAGCCCTGAAAGGGGCTGTGTTTGCTGCCTCTTGCCCCCACGTTTGCCTTGCCGGAGGTTTTCTTTTCCCAGATCCACCAGCACAGCCTGTAAGCAGGACATGGGCAAAAAAGCTTGGCTTTTGGCTCCTTCCCAACCCTGCACACATATCCCAGTGTCCCGGGTACCGCCCGCCCCATCCCTCCCTCCCACGTGCTCTCCCCCCTCCTTCCCTTGTTCCTTTTAATTAGCAACTTTTTCTTTGTTCCCTTTAATTAAGCGGGGCGGGGGCAGGAGAGGGGAGGGGGAAGCTGCTGTCAGCCACATGAGTTATTATCAAGATCAAAGGCCGGGAGCTCTCGTCTTGTTCTTAATTCGGGCAGTGTCTTTGGGCACAGGACTCTCCTCTTTGTGGTTTCTCCCTGGATGGCGGTTGGGATGCCAAGGCTGGAAGGGGAGGGCTGAAACCCAGCGGAGTGAGTCAGGAGAAGGACTTTGGCTTGACACATTTAAAGATACAACTCGAGGAGGAGTTTGGGTGGCACCTGGACTCGGCGTGTGGGCATCTCGGGCAGGTTTGCTGATGCCCCTGTGTGAAACCTGACGGTCCAGATGCTCCCCTGGGGCAGGGGGAGATGACCAGTTTTGATGTGGGTGGGGAGTGCAGCTCTGCCAGGGCTTTAATGTAGCGAGAGCACTAATTACGGGAAAATAAAGGCAAATGTGGGAATACAAACCACTCTGAGAAAGAGCCGCCTTAGCTGAAGGGATGAGCAAAGGACTGTGTTATAATGTCCCTTTTTTTTGAGCACTCGTGGGATCCTCTAACAGTGTGTCTGTTTTACGGGGGAGAACACATCCTGGGCTGCCAAAACTTAGAAGACATTTAGCCTTCATTAAATTTTTAATGTGGATCTAGGACAACAAATACAACAGGATGGGACATTTCCTCAACCCTGAGCTCAGCCAGCTTCACATCACGGGTTTGCACCTTAGGACTGGAGTTTGTGTAATCAGGATCTCTTTGGGTCCATGGGACTGTAACAGGGTGATGTTCTTATTTTAAAACGCTTTACCCTGTTATTAAAATGCTTTAGAGCCTCTCTGTCTCACATGCCACACTCTATTTTCTGTCCTTGTCGCTCCTGCTAATCTCCAGCATGTCCTAAATTTTCCACATACTATTTCTGTTGCTTTTTGGGGGTAAACTAGGTCATAATTTCAGGGTGGAAGAGAGAGACCCAGCCCTCTACCCCATGAAATACGGAAAATTTGAGTCAACTCAAACCAGGCCTATCTGCTATGAAAACACTCCTCCTGGCCAGCTCGGGTTTAATATTAAAAGAATTCGAACAAACTCATAATCTCAGATTAAGGTCCGGAATGTTGCCTTATAACTGGGTATCAGAAGGCAGAGGGCTGTTAATTAACTTTCTATTGACGAAACAAAGCGCATGGAGAGGAACCTTGCTAATCTGTTTGGTGCTAATCAGCACACATTATTAATTTGCTGGAGAGAGGGGAAAAAAAAAAACCAACCTAAAAAAAACACCAAGTCATCCTCTTCTCACTTAAACGCAGGTTTAATAGGACTGGAGAGTGGTTTCACATTACCCAGGCTTCACTCTTTCGATGACATATGTTGCAGTGCATTTCCTAGTGCATTATGAAGCTTCAGCATAAATAATTCAAGCTAAACTCCAGTTGTTAAAATAAACGAGCAAAGTATCTTTGGTGATTAATTACTCTTCCTTCCTCCTCCCTCCCCTCTCTTTTAAAACTACAAGCACATGTGCCACAACCCAGGAAAATGTTTCAGTCTCCTCCTGCGACCCAGGGCATCCCGGGGTGTTTTAGCTGGCACAGGGGGGATCAGGACGCTTGGGTTTGCTGGAAGTGCCTGCTCAGCCCCAGGGAAGCCGGGAGGTGTCAGGAACCAAATCCAAAACAAACCCAAATAAAAGCTTCAGGGATTCAATACCTGGCGAATTCCCAGTTAGCCAGTGGATTTACAGGACTCGAGTTTTCAGCGGGGTGGGGTTCAAGGTCTGACCTGCCAGTTTAAAAAGCTTGAATAAATGGTAATAATTGCACTCCTTGGGCACCTCTGGGTGGGTGGCACTCACACAGGGACACCCACACTCCAGGTGGATGGCACTCACACAGGGACACTTGCTTACCCTGCCCAGGGTGCACCCACTGCCCACAGCTGGGTCCTGCCCTGGACCCCTCTGGAGTTTTCCTCCTGTCACCTCACAGGGATTTGGGAAATTATGTATTTCCTTTACGGAAAGGAAATTTCTTGAGCGTTTCCTGGCTCGCCCTCTCCTCCCAGCGAAGGGAGCTCAGGAGGGGGCTTCATTTTATTCCTCCTGGTAAGCCTCTGCTTGCCCACAGCACCCAAGTCCCAGCCCCAGGGTGGCACTGACCCCAGCTGCCCCTTTGCAAGGCTCAAGCAAGGCAAGGGGCTGCCACCCCACCACGCCCACCCAAGGGTGCTTGTGGTATCCAGGGACTCATGGAAGGAGAACCATGGCTTTGCTTTCCCTGTGCTCTTCTAAATAAACTAAATAAACCCCGTGGATATTTCACAACCAGCCACGAAAAGTATTTCATTTAACAGCTCAGAGCTATTTATAGAGTCAGTTAATTCATTCCAGTGTTTTCCTGTAGCAATTTCCCCCCCCCGCCCCGGTCACTGGAGCTGCTCACATGCCGGATCGTTCTGCCCGAGGAGCGCATTGGCTCCTGTTGCCTGGTGCCCACCTGAAGTCAAAGATCCCTGCAACAGCATCATATCCCATCGCTGCAGGAAGGCGGGACACTGCAAGAGCACAAGCTGACCGGGGCTGGAACGATGGACACACAGGGGAGAGGAAAACTAACTTCCTCAATTAAACAGAAAATAGAAATTCAATAAAGGAGAGGGGAGCAAAAGCAGGGAAGCCTCTGAGCAATACTGGGGAGTGATTTCCATGCATCACTACATCCACCTCTCTTCCAGCATCAGAAACTCTTTAGGAGAAAAACCAAGCTGCCACAAACACGGGTTTTTACTACCACAGATGCTCTTAACCTTCCCAATGACAACCCTGCAGAGTAGCGATGGGTCCTCAGTGAAGCAAGAGAAGATGGACTATTGACCCAGGACGAGGGGATGGGCCCTGGGGAAATGCACACTGAGGCAGTCACAGAGCTGGAACGCGGGCTGGAGAGGGAGAGAAGGAATTCCCATTGGGAGAAAGCGAACATGATGGATGGCACTCCCATCATCCATCCCCACAGCTCACCTCCTACCGTCTCTCTTCACTTATTTCTCTCTCCTCTTCCTTTGTTTTTTTTTTTTAAGGGAGGGTGTGTTTTAACTATTCTTTTGGTGGCTAAAACTACTCTGCCCCTTTTTGGGTACAGAAACCTGCTCCAGAAACGTCCAGAGGGACCCAGTCTAAATCAAGGCAAAGTGAAGCTCTGCCCATCCCTCTCCTCCAGCTCCGCAGAGGTGCACATCTCAAAATCCAGCCTGAAGGTGCCCCTAAACGCAGCCTGCTCAGAGGGGGTCCTGCAGGAGGGGGTCCTGCCACATCTCCCAGCTCCCACAAGGTGGCAGGTCTCCATAATTGTTTTATAAGCTGCAATCCCAATCGCAGAAGCCCACCGGCAGCAGCCGTGGCTTGTCTGCTCTGCCAGGAGGGGATCTGAGCCCCAACGACTCATTTTCCATGAATAAGATGGGTCTTTTGAACCCACGAACTGCAAATTTTTTTACAAAATAAACACACCCATACAAAGGGAAAAAAGCAGCACAAAAAAAAACGCCAAAAAAAACTAAGACAAGGCACAACCAAATCCTGGCTCCTTGTGCCTCCTGGGTGACTGCAGAGTTCAGAGCAGACACGTGGCTAAGCAGGAGGATGCCAGCGAGGCAGAAACCCAGGAGGGAGCAGAGAGGTAGTTCAACAAGGTTCAGAAGGTGGGGAGGAGATTTAGAGATTACGCCAGATCAAAAGGATAATTATTTTTGTTACATTTCCCTATCTGCATCGCCGTACCGGTTGTGTGAGCAGCCGGGCTGATTTTCAAGTTTCCGAGCATGCCTGGTGTAAGGAACATGTTTCCAAAGCCTCGGCAACAAATTCCAACCTTTCACCAGACACGCCTGCTGTGTGCTCAGAAGCAGGAGAGGCAAACCCCGCGAGACCCGGAGGCTGAATTTGCAAAATCTGGAGATTTAGGCTGCAAATGTTTCCCTCGACACCTCTGAGGTACCAGGGAGAATCAGCACAGGATGGAATCCCCCCAGAAATGAAGCAGCTGTCTGGTCAGAGTTTGGCATCTCAGTTTGGCTACCCATCTCACCAGAACTCCAGTCGGCAATGAGTCCCAGCATGTGCTAATGCCCTTACTCACATGCAGTCACCAAACCCCCAGCCATAAACGGAGGTGTGGAGAGGGGGCAGGATTTGCCTCCCTGCTCCACCTGAAAGCCTGTGGTAGATGGCCCAGATAGGATTCTGGTTGCCCTTCGCTCTCGGGAAGCTGCTCCCAAAGCAGCTGCTGCAAAGTCCTGCCCCTCGCAGCCCTTCGTGCTGGGCAGGCAGCAGCTCGCCTGGGAGTCGTGGGCTCTGTCTCCAGCCGAGCTAAAGCAGGGCTGGAAGGATTGGGATGGGCGGGGTGAGAGGCAGAGGGGCACCCCTGCTGTTCCCAGTCCCAATTTTAGTTGACCCACAGCACTCGTGTTGAGCCCAGGGGAGCACAAAGTGGCTGGAAGTGTTAAGGCCCTCCTGGAAGAGGGAAGGGGGAACCTTTGTGCACAGCACCCTCCCAAGCCTCAAGCAAAACATCTCGCCACTCTTATTCCCAGAATAGTTTCCCTGCCTGGAGAGCAGCAGGGAGAAGGTCCTGCTGAAGCAACCACCACTTGCTCCAGTGGTACCAAGCCTGGCAACAGCTGAAAAGGGGATGAAGCTCTTCCAGGCTTGCCAATGGGAGAGCTTTGCAAGCAGAGGGCAAGTGTCCAGCAGCTGCAGGTCCAGCCTCTCCCAGGGCTCCTCTCTCCCTACTAACTGGGCAGGGAGCACTAACCCAGCATTGCTTCCTTGTGGCAATCAAGCTGGCAGGAGCACGTTGCCTTGCTATCCACACCAGGCACTTTGAAGTGCCACGGTCAGCCAAGGAACCCTGCGGGCAGAGTGATTTCCCAACAGTGAGCCACAGATCCTCCTGCCAGCAAGGAGGATAGATACCAGAGTACCTTGGAGGGCCCTGGCCACAGCTCCCACCTCTTGAGCACCTGCAGGCCGTGGGTGAACCCAGTGCTTGGTAGGGATGAGCATCAGCACGTGGGTGTGCAGAAGCTCTCCTGACATGGAACTGGCTTCCCGCTCCTCTCCCAGCCGCCGGCACTGCCGCTGGCTCCACATCAGTGTCACAAAGCTGGTCCCTGGGGACCCTTGGCCACCAGGACCCTTCCCTTCTCCAGAAAAAGAGGCCTCCCCAGGAGGAGGAGGATGCACACAGACCTGCTCACAGCTTGGACAAAGCTCCCTCTTGCCGAGGCCAACTGTGTGACCACAGACCTTGACGAGCCCCCCAAGAGGTTTTGGGGCTCCCCATCCCTCTCCTGCCACCACCAGAGCCAGCTGTCTGCTCCCAACCCTGTATCGATACCATGCTTAATTTACAGGGCAATAAAAGTTAATTAATGCCATAGTTACAAACCCATTACAATGTAATTATTGTTTAATTGGATTATAAGTTATGCAATTTCTGACAAAGTGCTTATTGCTTATGTAATAAAACAGAAGATATTTACAAAGTGATTAATTGTTGTGGTGCTGAGCACCCTGCACAGCATAGGGATGGGGGCTACATTCCCTTAGCTTGGCCAGGGATCCCCTCCATGTGCCAACCATGGATGAGCATCACCTCCCGCTGCAGCCCTGACACAGCTTCACAAATCTGTTGGCACGGAGGAACACCAGCAGGCCCCTAAAGACATTGTTCCCAGGGTCTGGGAAGAGCAAAGGGGAAAAGGGAATAGAGGGGGGAAAGCTCCCAAGCAGCAGAGTATCAAGTCAGGATGCTGCTCACCCAGTTGCTCTTTCACGTTGGATGAGCTTCATCATCCCGTACACTCGCATCCCTCCCCTGCACCCAGAGAGCTTTGGGAATCCAAAGGGCAGCCACCACACAGGAGCATCTGGGGCTATGGATGACTTTAGCATGGAGCTGGAGCCTGAGTGGTATCAGAGGAGGATTTATTCCCTCTTGATAAGGCTGCTGGGGGGTTTGGTGTGCAGGAGCGGGCAGAGCCAGACTCACTGGGCATCCCTGAAAGCAAAAGGGACCAAGCATATGGAGCTCCACCAGCCTGAAATGCCCAAGTTCTGCCCCAGAGGACCCAGACCACCCTGTTTATGAGCATCAAGCACCCAGACAAGCTCTGGGTCATGGTGCTTCCAGCCAGAAAAGGGCCTGGGGCAGCAGGACCCCTGCACAGCAGCCCAGACAGGCAGCAGCCACCAGCGGCCCAGTGTTCTTGAGAGCAGCAAATTAAAAAGAAGAAAAAAAGAGGTTTTTATGATTAATATTGCTGCTGGGATAATTACTGTTATTACTACTATTATTACTGTTTGGATAGGGGCTTGTCATGGTTCATTTGGGGAGGAAAAAGTCACAGCCTGCTCATGGGAAAATGGGTGAAACATGCTAAAGGCCATTCACTGCATGACTCAGGGCCAAATAACCCTCATTTTTTTTTTGCCATGGAAGATTATTAGCTGCCTAATAGGCAGCCAGAGCCTTTTTGGCTTCCCACACGCACCTCCCCGAAATTCCCTGCTTCACACACAGCCCATGTGACCCACGGAGCAAGGCCCCATCCTGCTCCCGGGGCTCCTCCAGTAAAACAAAACTGCTATAAAAATGCAATGGAGCACTTTTCCAGCAGAAAATGCAGCTGATTTGAATTCCCGGCAATTAAAAGTTTGTTTGGGGGGGGGAAGGGGGAGCAGAGGAACCATTTGAATTTCTCTCACGCTCGCTTTGTTTACTTTTATAAGCTCTTTTAAACAGTTTTAGGTTGCTGCATTGTTATCTAAACAAGCCGCCTCTCTGAATCCCTCTTCTTGTTTTATGGGAAATTTTCAGCTTTCTGCCCCTGAGTTAAAAATAAATAATAAATCAACCAGCAACCTGGAAACAGCCTGAATATTCAACAAATCCCAGCTCCCGATCCAGCTGCCCGTATTGAACTGGATGAAGTGGACACATCTTCCCAGCCGCTTTCATGTGGCAGCTCCTCCACTGCTTGAATTATCTCTTTGTGACATTTCCAGCTCTGAAAGAGCAGCAGGGGGATTTGGGATGTTGCTTTTGTGAATGGTATTTAAAGCTTCTTTTCATAACCCTGACCCGGTTTACCCTTTAACGTAACAAATCAATCTTCCCTTTAAATTGTTTAGCTCCTAGTCAAACACGGGGAGTCTTACTGATGTAAATATTATGTTTGCTCACTTTATAAGCCGGCACACTCCACGGCTGCCTTTGCTTCTCTATAGGATTGCTATAGGATCCTCACACAAAGAGGGACAGGGATGAAAACAACCCCCTCGTGCCCCGGGCTAGATGCTCTCCCAGGGCATAGCGTGGCATCACGAGACTCAGCACTGAGCAGACATGGGAAACAGGGTCGCAAACCGGACACGTTTCAGCTGATCTCAGCCAAACAAAGCACCTGAGTTTGGTTTGTAACATCTCCTGTGTCACCAACTCCTGCTGCTCCCTGTTTTGCAGAGTCTGCTCATCGCTCTGGCTCCCCAGGTGAGGTTAAGGAGAGTTCTGCTACTGAAAACAGCTTTTTTTTTCATTCTCTCCACAGACCAGACTAACTGCTTCGGGCGTGACGACGTGAACAAAAACTTTCTCCCCTACTTTTCTAGCTCCAGTTTACAGGCCAGCCACCAAAACTCCAAGCACAGAGGCATTGCTATTATCCAAGAACATCTAATAATATTTAATCCCGCTAAGCTCCTGAACACGCCGATACCTTCTAGCAATGAGAGCTGCGGCTTAATTAACAGAGGTTAATTAATAAGCCAGAGAGTGGGAGGAGGAGGGAGGGGCAGCTTCACAAGGGAACCTGGTTACCTCTCCTACACTTCGGCGAGCACCCGGTGTGCTGCTGCAACTCTATTCTCGGGATGGTTCCCAAACAACTCCTGCTCAGGGCCCGTTTCCTCGCCGATCCCAAAATAAAGGATGGACGCTCGGCCACTGCAAACCCGATGCCAGGCGTGTGTTCCCTGCTGTCCCCTGGGAGTCCGGGGGATGCTTGAAAAGGAAGCGAGCTACAGAGGGGAAAGCAGCAGGGCTTTCTGCAGGAGCCAAACCCAGTGTTATTATGGGTTTTATGAGCTTTATTCTTCCCATTTTCTGTCTGGAGGTATGCAGCCGATGGGGCCAGCTCGGCACGACACCCTGGGCTACCTCCTTGCCTCTCTGGGGCAAGGCTTCTCCAGGCTGGAGAAAGCCCTGTGCCAGCTTCAACATGAAGCCCTTCACTCCTCTCTGTCACCCTCCCTGGACACCTGAGCCCACTCCTGGCATGTCCCCATCCCCTGGAGTCACCCATCACCCATGCTGGATCAACAGCGTCCGCGTGCCGGGAGCCAGTTCTGCTCCCCGGACAAACACAGCTTATTGTCCCAGTTCTGTTTGCTTTAATAAGATAATGAAAAGCTGGGTTTGTGCCAGGGAACAACAAAAAAAAACGCCACGTTGCCACGCTGCCAAAGAAGCACTCGTGTCCCTGACTTTCCAGAGGGTGTCCTTTTAGTACGGCAAGTGCCCTCCCCAGGACCCAATCCTGGAGTTCTGGTGGAGGCAGCACCCACCAAACACGATAATTACAAAACTCAGGACTGCAGCAACCATTTCACAGGATTTTTACTGGGGAATAAACAGCCGGCTGGCATGATCTCAGGTTTAAACACCAACTTAGCACTGCCAGAAAAACATAAGTTATATTGAAAGCACAGAACATCTCGTTTTATCACTCAGATATGCATTTCCTATCAAAAGATGAGCATGGAAGCCCAGAGAGCTGGCAGAGGATGGCAGTTAAACCATCACCTGGAAGCATTATTCCCAAATACAGGCCCCTGCCCCAAAGCTGGGATGAAAGTGGATGAAAGGAAATACTACTTTGTTATAAATGAATCAGGGAAAAGGCAGGAGAACGGCTGTGAAAGGTGTGGGACATGGGCTGTGCTTAAGCAGTAAGACCAGTATGGTCTCCACCTGGTACTTGGCATTATGGCAAACCCCGTCCTAAACTTCCCACTTTCTCATTTCCTTCCTCCAGAGCCTTTTTAAAGTAAGAAAAAAAAAAAAATAGGGGGAAGAAAGGAAGAAAGGAGGAAAAAAAAACAAAGGTAAAAAAAAAGCAGACAAATCACTTTTTTTTCCTCCTCCCCCCCACCAAATAATTATTGGGGTTTTTTGGCCAGGAGCAGATAAGGAATACTGCAGTGTTTGTCATCATTAGGTTAGAGGGACTGCCAAGCTGTAATAGCATTACAGCTGCAGGCATTGTGGGTAATGGCATGCAAATTGCTCCAAAGGCATTGGAAAGGAAGGCCGACGGCTGAGCAATGTGAAAAGGACACTCTCAAATGCTCTTTCCCATGTAACTTTTGTACGCTGCTTCTTGGGATGCTCTTGCAGAAGTTGGCAGGTAAAGCTGCTGATCCACCCCCCCCGGGGCTGTAGTTCCATGTGAATTCCTGCATCCTATGGTAGGTCCCAGCAGCATTTGACTTCTGGGGGCGAGGGGGGGCTGCCATCCCTTACTCCTCAGAGCTCACCTTTGGTTTCTCTCCAGAGTACTCAGGAGAATGACCAAAGGATGGAATAGCTGGAGTGTAAGGGAAGCCTTGCTCCATTAGGAGTGATGCCAGCAGCAAGAAAAAAGGGGTGAAGCTGCTCATCCACAGCCCAGATGGCACATCCGATGTCAGGCTTGGCTATCAGAGCTCAGAAACCACTGGAATCTCAGCCTCCCACTCTCCCAACATCACCACCTGTTTCTGTCTGCTGAGAGAAAGAGGGCCCAGCCTCTCTACTCATACCTTTGACCCAGGGGGAATAAATCCCCCCCCACTTAATCCAGCTCTATCCAGTCCCTCGAGTGACCTGAGAATGCCTTCTGCTGAGTTCAAGGGTCTTCTCATCAAGGACTGCAGCAGCAGCTAATTTTTTCCTCTGTCTTTTTTTCCCCGCGCAATTAAGTGCAGCTCCCTAATTGGAGTGCTGTGAACTATTTATAGCTTTATAATGACCGTTTACTACAGTAGCACTTAGATATTAGATAGGGGGAAAAAAAACGTCAGGAGCCTGGGAGGAAAGGTCAGCAGCTTGGGAAGGCAAAGCAGGGAGAGGCAGCAAGGGGAAAGAAATGCTGTTATTCCCTTTCCCATTGCTGAGGAGCAGAGGGATGAATCTCCACGCTCCAAGTTCACAAAGCACCGAGATTGGAGCATTTCTCTGTCCAGTCCCAAACCTGTGGTTCATGGGCAAAGCCAGGTTTTAGGGCTAAGAATGCAAGGGTACGCTGCAGCCCTGATTTCTGGGGAGCATGCAGAAGCCAACAGATGTCTTCCCAGATTCTCCCAGTTTGTTTGCCAGTTGAACTCTTTGATACAAAGCCCACGCGTTTCAGGAACTATTCCTTTTCTCCATGCCCGTATGCTGTTTTTCTAGGATGATTAATCACAGTCTGAGGTGTAAGATCTAATTGCTTTTCTGTGTTTTAGTAAGAGAAAGAAGGGTCCCACAGCAGGAGGTTGGAGCTAGATGACCTCCAGGGTCCCTTCCAACCCAAATCATTCCAGGATTCCGTGAAAGACCATTTATATGTATATAAGCAATCAGGAGTAGAGACCACAGAGCTCTTCAGGAACAGCATCTTTACAATATTGTGACATGAGTTTCTCCAAAAAAGATGTTCCCAGTCACATCGCTGCGAACAAAAAAACCTCTTGCAAAAAGCGAGGACGTGACAGCATTAGGGGAATCTTATTTATTGTAGGTTTTTCCCTCCATCTCCTTCTGACAGGTGCTCTCAGAGGGAGCCAAACTACAATCGATCTTCATCTTTGTGACCCTGACTTCCTAATTCTGAACTACACGGGGAAAAACTTTGCACCAACAGTGACTTCCATAAAATTAAATAACAGCCAAAATCTGCGTTTTCCCAGCAGATGCTGTGAATTTGAGGCGTTGTTTGTCTTTTTTTTTGGTCTCATTTTGTTTTTAAAGCAGTTACAATCAAGAGGAGACTCCTTGACAGATGAAGAGAGGCTGGTCCTACCCAACTTGACAGCACCATTTTAATGGGATCTCACTTGGAATCGTTAATAAGACGTCTGGAGCTCGCTTGAGCGATTGGTATGCCAGGACTGAAAATACTCATGGAGAAAGGAGACTCTTGTACACGTCAAGAGCTCTTTGTAAACTAACTTTTTGATGGAAAACTGGAGGAAAGGAAGGATACAAAGCGCTGTCAAGGGAAGAAATGTCTCAGTGCCTGGAGAGCCCACGGTCCCTTCGGCTCTCTCAGTCATCAAGGTCTGCCATTATCAGCTGCTTCACATGGATAGTTTAGGGGGAAGGAGGTCAAGACTGACCTCTTCCTATGCTTTCAAGCAGAATATCCCTTTTCCAGCAGCACACACACACCATTCCTCTTCCCGCTCCAGTTTTTTAGCAGAGGGAAGCCTGGCCACGCTGATGGAGACTCTACCTGAGGGCACACCCAGGTCTCACCTGCCTCCCTTTCTGCTCCTGCTTCGGCAAAGGGTCTGTGCCTCCAGCTTCAAAGGCATGTCTTGAAACTCCCTCTTAACAGGAGACTCATTTTTCATGCTGAATGTGCTGAAATCCCCACTGTTACCTCATTTACATCTCAATACTGGTAAGTTATAGGTGGCTATTATTTATATACCTGTAAGACATCCATTTCTTATTCTGTGGAATACAGTAAGAAGAAAAATACCCATCTTTCTGTTCACCTTTTCTGGATTGTTTCTTTTTTGTTTGTTTGTTTCTTTTTTTTTTATCCTTTGCTCAAGTTTGACTGTTGCTGAGAATTTGCAAATAAATAAAGGAGCAAACAGCCCCATAAAAGCTGATTGTTTCCCCCTCCTGCAAAGATTGTCTTTGTGAAGAAGATTAAAAATCCTTCCATGCTGCAGCAGATAAAGGTATCCCTGGGCGAGAATAAGACATAAAAGAGGTTACTACATCCATCTCTTGGCTGTGTGGATTGCTAATTCCCACTGTTTTCATCCCTTCTCGGCCATCTTGACTCTTTCTTCCTTCTAACCATTAAAGGAGAAGTTGCCTTTGCTGAAAGCAGCATTGGCAGCAACAGTTGAGACATGAAGAATATTTGCTTTCCCAGCCAGCTGCAGGGAGATGGGATCTGTGGGGCCATCCATAAAGGAAACATCTGCTCACAGCTGGATGTGAGGCAGCAGGTGAGGATTCATGCTCTTGCCTCACTCCATGGCTCGATTTGGCGGTAAAAGAGCTCAACCCTGAGCTGGAAACTCCTTGTCCCGATGAAGCAGTAACTCACCACTTGGACTCCAAGGAGAGGTGCAATCACAGACCCAGGTCACAAGCCTAAAGCTGGAGGTGCAATCCCATGACAGCACCTTCACCTGGCACTGACTGCCAAACCGGCAACCCACGGCCCTGCCAAGGCTGAGTTCAGCAAGGCTCTACAGAGAGCCCTGGGGAACACTGAAACCTCAAAAGCCCTGATCTGGAAGTTCAGGAGGTTCCTCCTAAACCCATACACTGAGCAGGAGGAGCGCCTCCTCCCAACCTCCGTGGGCTGGAATCAAATCAGATGCAAGAAGAAGGGAGTCATTCCCTGCCAAAGTGCTCCGAGAGCCCCTCAGCACTTTCACTGCTCCTCCCTCCGCACAGCCCAGGAGAGAAGCCGTCGAGTCCCTCCTCTGGGAAGCACCACAGGGAGGCCACACCGCAGGGCCATCAGGCGGTGGGTTTTCCTCTCCCTGCCCTCCCAAAGTGCTTTGTCAGTGTTCATTAGAGGCACAGCAGGTTTTCCTGGTACCTGTGCTATCAGCGAAGCGGCTGCTTTTCTTCCTTGCTGACAACCTACATTCAGTTCAAGGGATCGAAAAGGCCTCCAGACTCAAAGCCTTGTAATGACTCTCCTCCCTTCCTTTCTTTCCTCCTTCCTTCTTTCCCTTTAATGTCTTTCACTAAGGTGGCTTTTTTTTTTTCATCTTCCATATTGAGCAGAGCGTGGAAGAAATTCTGTGTTCTCATTTTCTCTCTTCTTCAACCCCCCTGCACCAGCTCCCAGTTGCAGGGGGACATCAGCATCTTTTTTCCCCTTCCCCTGATAGCTGGGGGTACCCCCACAAACTGGCCACCAGAGCTGAGGATGGCTGCTTAAACAGACTGCAACACCCAGGAGCTTGATGGACTTTGTAGGGGAGGAAAAAAATTGCTCCATTCAGGTACAATCAGATCCTCAGCTCTTTCCCTTTCAAAGCTGAGATGAAGAGCTTATTAAGGCTGGCCCCAGGAAAACGTTTTATTTCTCTTTTTTTCCAGCCAAGAGGAGTTGAAAGAGATGGACAATGTTTTGTTTAAAAAATGCTAAGCAGGTTAAAAATCCAGCCTCGGACATGCTTCTTCACTGCTAAGCAGCCGAGCCCATAGTCTGACTAACACAATTTCCCTCTTTTTCTGAATGGTGGGAATTCTTTATTAATTGCCAACTTACAAATGTGATCTTCTTGAGCAGCCTTTGAGCACAACAGAGAAGGGGAGGAGAGCTGGAGCCCTTGGTCCTCTAGAGACCCTGAGTAAGGCTGATTGATCGAAATCACTTGAATTTCCCCTATTATTGAACAGAAGAGTGGTCCTGGTTTGTCTCGGAGATGCAGGGAAACAGCTGGAAAGGAATCAGCAGCCCAGAGCAGCAGTGCCCAAGGAGGTACTCATACTGATAATCTTCCTCCTTTTTTTCTCTCACCTGTAACAATTTGCGGTGCCTTTGGCAGAAAAATCCTTTCTGGCAAGCACAAAATCAGTCCTCTATCCTTGCCTAATATTTGTGCAATATGCTGCACACTCCTTAAAATCAAGGGGACCCCAGTGTCTGACGTGAAGGTCTCCTCCTCGAGCTGACTGCACGCTGAAGATGCTTCCCATGGGATTTTGGGCAGGGGATGAGATGTGTTGGCTCCTTATCCCTGCAGGAGTAGGGGGCACAGAGACCAGCCAAGGCTGGAGGTGGTTGAGAGGAGGCACATTCAGGTTCTCTGCCTTTGAGGCAGTGGCTGACAGGGAGAATGCACATGAAGGAACATGGAAATGATGGGAAAAATAAAAGCACAACGAAATGCATCACTTCACATTTCCAGTCCGTTCTGAAATGGAGGAGAACTCTCAAACAGGTCTAAACATAGTTTTCAAGTCCAAAGTCCAAGAAAGACCTGAAGATCCCCAGAATTACCCATATCAGAGTATGTCAACATCATGTGCCAGGAATGAGGACAACCCAGAAAACAAGAGATGTGTGAATTGTGAGATCTGGGGATTTCTCTTCCAAGAACTTTTAATTTAATGTTTGATTCTTTCGAGAGGGAGAGAGAAAATGCACACCAGGCTAAGAAACACCACACGCAGGTTGTGAGCATTCCCGTAGAAGATGAAGGATTTTCATGTTTGCTCGGCTGATTCCCTCTCTGGCCCTGTGCATATTTAATTAATGCCAGCTCTCTATCAGGCAGAGGTTTCGAACATGATCCCCATATCCCAGATGGATGCCCTATGAGTAAGCATTTGCTGCCTGAAAAAGCCCTGTGAAATGTGTCCAGACAGCTTGCTTCCTTCACTGTAGGTCATCTTTTAACACCAGGGATGGACTGAAGCCTCAGCATAGATGAAAGCCCTATTGAAATCCTCCTGCTGGATCCCTCTAGGCATTCAAAGGCTTTCCCAAGCCATTCCTTGACTAACTTTGGTGAACAGACACAGAAACTGAAGGCAGCCATACTTCTGCCGACCTCTTGCTGCTTCCCTTCTCCAGCACCCAAAAAGCTGGCGTGCCTTTGCCCAAATTCTCATCCTTGGTAAGGTCTCCCCTTCCTATTTCTCCTCTGCCATGAGCACAAACCCATTCTTTCAATTCCCATAATTCTGGAGATGTCCCTTCCACTCCATACAACCCAGATCGAACACCAAAACCCTTCCAGAGAATTTATCCAAGACCTGACTCACTCTAAAAAAAAAAACCAACAACCTGTAGAGACCATGCAAAACCTCACGCAGGGCAGCCGTGGTCGTTAAAGCATCTAATTATGTACTTTGCCACTACTAAGCCTGATTTGATTTAAGCAGCTCCCTGGCTAGAGCTCTGGGATATAACACCACGCTCTGAATCATCCCTGTCCCATCTGCTCCTGTCTTTGCCCTTCCCCACTCACAGGTAGGATAACACGACGAGCGCCAAGCTAAATATTTAATAGGAGTGCTAATGGCTTTGTTAAGTGAAGCTGGGGCAGGGTAGGGAGCGTTTCCTTGGTTTAGGATGACTGGACTGGGTTTGTGCTAATGGGCAACCTGTACAGCCCAGGCCTGTGCCAGTTTTGTCCCCAGGATGTGAATACCAGGGCTGTGGGCAGATGGTGCCCAGCGCTGACTCAACGCTGAACAACAGCTCGCACCAGAACAGCTTTACAGGAAGAGTTTTTCACGTGCTTCTTTTCAGGTGAAGGGATCAGGCAGCCCCCCCATCCAAAGCTATGGAAAACTTTCTTGGGATGATGCTGTGGAGCAACGAACCAAGCCAAGACAACTGAACCCGCAACAGCAAACCTGGCCTTGGAGCGAGCACACGATCAGCAGCTTGGTGGAGCTCTGCCAAAACTACCCCTTTTCACCTTGCTGGGATTTTCCCAACAGTTTGCAAATCCCATCAACGGGAGATAAAAACACCCACCAACGTTCCAGGGCCAGATGGTAGTTTATGTTTATGAAAACTGCGATTTGTTTTCATGGAAACTAGTAAAAGGATAGCGAGCAAACCTGGAAAAACATGGCTCACCCTTTGGGGAGGAGTACATTTTATGGACAGCTTTTGCTGCCACCTCTGTCCTACAGCTGGGACACGGTACACGAGATCACCCTAAAGGTCTGCCCAGGCCAAGAGAGGAACTGTGGGAACCAGAGGCCACCAGCAGAAACTCAGCCTAAATTAGGGAGAAGTGGAAGAGAGATACCTCACGTGATGTGCTGGTCTTGCCAGCTCGCCAGCAGAGACAGTTCATTGCTGAACCTTCGTTATACAGAGAATGAAACCACGGGCCTGCTCCTCATGCCTCAAGAACCACTGAGGACCACCCAGCGAGTGAGACAACAAAATAAAAACTAGATACCAGCTTTGTGTCTTACAGCTATGTAACAGCCCTCATTCTTGGCATTTCTCATCAAGTAGCAGGTACAAATGGACCAGAAAGAGCAGCTTCTCATGCACTGGACTTCCCTTGGGGCGCTCCCACCTCTGGCTGCTCTTTCTCGCCGGGTCTCCCCAAGAACTGCCCCTGTGGCACAGTGTTGGTTTTGGCTGGATTGATCTCAGCCTGACCCCCTGAGGGCAAGGCCCAGGGCACACAGGCAGCATAAATCCTCTTGGCTGCAGTGGCCCCAGGCCAAGAGTGACATTGGTTCCTGGAGGAGACTCATAAATTCCATCTGAGTTTCCTCCTGCTGAGTTTTCGTTTTGCTTGCAGGGGATCTGCAAATGCTTCATCTGTCACGAGGCTCCCCGTGATGTCATAAATTTGTCATCACAGTGACATCACTGACAGACCAAGGAGCAGGAGAAAGGGCTCCAGGGCTAAGCCAAGGACTTGCTCTCTAACAAGTGGCAGTGATTCACACCGAAACGCCCCCAGGAAGCACTCAGAAAACAGGAGGAATTCACACTTTTCAGCCCAGATTTATCCTTTCTATTTATTAAAGTGAGACCCGAGCAGTGTGGTGGGCTCGGACACGTTGCTTCCAAGAGCAGGTGTGCATCCCTTAACTCTGGAGGTTCACTCTGCTTATAAAGCTGCTCAGCTGTCATGTGGAGGAATGGAACTTCTTGGAAACAGAGCAGCATAAACTCAGAAGCAAAAAGAGATTTTGGAGGGAAACAGGGCTGTGACTAGGCAAGACCTCGTTGGAGGTTGCTGTGGTACTGCACCTTAGCCTGGTGATAACCCTGTGGCCTCTCTTCCTTAATAAGTACGCACAGAATAAAAGGGAAATGCTCAAAAACCTGAATTCCAGCACTGCTGGG